>APFE030140923.1:142634-197296 GCA_000404065.3 Pinus taeda | reverse complement strand
ACAAGATGTGGAGCCAGCCAGGGACAAACCCCAATGCGGGGAAACCCTTTGATCAATTCTTCTATACGTTCTTCAATAGTTCAGCAAAGAGAGAGATAGTACATATACATCAGAAGTCAACATTTTGACTTATCAAAATAAGAGCAGAGATCTTCACTAAGAAGATAACACATGAGGTAGTTGATCTAAACTCAGGTGAAGGCATAATGCTTCGACTGATTCTTCAAGGTGATTCCATCACCATGCTGCACCCATCATTGTGTTCCACCTCATCATCATGTTCCACCCGTCACTGTGCTAGACCCAATCACTGAGCTTCTCTCATCACTATGTTGCTCCCATCACTGAGTTGTACCTCATCATCATGTTGTACCTGTCATTGTAGTTTGTACTATGTTGCACCCATCATACACTCAATGCATATTGCAATACATACACTCAATGCATATTGCAATACATCATCATCATGTTGATGCAATACATCATGCTACTGTAATACTTATGCTACACTTAACATACTGTCACTAACACGATTCCGCATCCAACTATGCTACATATAAACATGCTGTCAGTACAAGCAGTCACATCAAACTTCAGTCCTTACCCTTGATACAGTCATGATCCAAGATGAGGTTCAAGACTGACTAGTGCAGCCCTTAACACAATCTATGTTGTTGGCTATGGCCTACGGCCTAGCACAGCAGCAAGTGAGGTTGACATACAATACCCAACTATCTTTACCATTGAACAACAATGTCTTCCAATCAACCTTATTACTGCACAGTCACCTTTCCTTATAGCATCTAAGGGTTCCTTCTTTACGGAGATATGGACCTCTTTAACTTCATCATTTGTGGTTGATATGGTCCTCTCTAACTGCGGACAGGATGACCTCTTTGAGGGCCGAGACTAGGGCAGTATTGGCCCTACTTTGACTGTGGTTTGAAGCACAAATGACAACTACTAGAGACCTTTATTTTGGTGGTTGTAACCTTCACTTTTCATTGCGGCTAGGGCAGATAGATGCCTCTTTGGAACTGCGGATTAGACTGAGTGTTTAGACTGTGGATGAGGAACCTTTTAGGCAGCGTATGGTAGCTCTCTTTGATTGCTAGAGATCCCTTAGGACTACGGCCAAATCTTTTCATTATCTGCAGCTGGGTTAAGACTATAGCCCTCTGAATAGGACTACGGATAGGGATTGTTCTCACAGTGGTTAGGGCACATAAAAACCCTCCTTAAACTGTGGCCTAGAACAGCGTATCAGGTTCCTTGTTAGGGCAGCGTTAGGGCTTTATTACGGATCGTTTGAAACCTATCTTCATAACTGAATTAGGCCTTCATCTTTATGCTAGCGTTAGGAGCTAGGGCATCTTCTTTAGGGCTGCATACATCCTTCTTTTTCATGACAGCATCTAGATATAGGGCATCTCCTCTTAGGGCAGCATATACTCTTAGGATCTCTCCTCCCACCAAAACCCAAAGACAAGTGGAGAGGAAGAGATCACAAGAGGTGTGTGTCTCAAATGACTGGCAAGCCACCTCCTTTTATAGTAACACGTTGAGGATAGATGGGGGCAATTTGGTTGCTCGCCGACCTTGACGAATTGTCACATAACACAAATAAATTCATATCTCAATGAATACTTGTCGGAATCAGATTATCTTTAGATCAATCCTACACCTCTCGACAAGAAGAATCCAAGAAAAATATAAACTGCCATGAATAAGTAGATCCACATGGAGTTTGGCCCTAGTTGCCAATTTTAACATTCTTCTTGTTCAACAAGGGACACACCTAGACCTATGGTCAAACCTAGCTTCCTCTCCAAGTCAATGTTGAAAATTGACAACTGAAGGATGAATTTCCTTGAATAAAATCTCATTTCCGACTATTCTAGCAAGACTTTCTAAAAATAGAAAGTTATGTCTATCATTTCAAGCATGACTTTCCAAAACAGTAAATCACCTTGCTTCAATTAGTAATCAAGTATAGATGATGGAAAATCACTTAACTTATCCTTAATCAATGTCAATTGCTCAATTTTACTCAATCATCAATATTATCATTAATATTATTAATATATCATCCTTATAATACTATAATATTATTATTAAAAGAGAATTACATGTCACCTTTCCTATTTGGCACTCAATCATGCCACTTCACACCTCTCCCTCTCCTTAATGGCTCCCGTATCCCTCTCTCTCTCTTAATGGATTCATTTCACTCCTCTTACGCTTTCTTATACACATTAAAGACTTGTCATAGGACTCCTCTTACATGGATTAAAGACTCGTCATAAAATATTCTTCTTATGCACTCTTAAATGCATATGTTACACTATCTCCTTCAAGGCATGTGTACTCCTCTTTATGACATGAGTTACAAAGGCATGTGTGCCTCCCTAAATGGCATATGTAACTCTCCCTCGAGGCATGCAAGTTACTCCTCCTTCGTAACTCGAACTCCTTGTTCCTCCTATATATATGTGTCTCTCAACTTCACTCTTACTTGTGCATTGTGAAAGGAGAATTAGAACTTGTGAAAGAGAGAATTAGAGAGACTAGAGAAGGATTAAGTGAGTGAGAGAGAGACTTGGAGAGTAAGAGCAAAACTTGGTGAGCGAAAGTGATTCAATGTTTACATTAGTTGTTGCTACCAGAGATCTTCTTTAGATTTGGGTGAACTTCTTCGCCCTTTCATTGTATTATCATATTATGTTTCTCTGCTAAACAATTGATTTCTAATAGAAGAAGAATCTGGTTGGGTTTTCCCCTTGTGGGTTTTGCCATGGTCATTGGACCTAAATTCTCTGTCTCATTGTGTTCTTGGCTATCATCTATTTTTCATATGGTTTATATGGTGTATGTTCTATCTACAATTGCTTAACTAATATTGCAACTGGAAGAAGTTTCACTTTTTAAGTAATTGTTTCAACATAGAACATCAAGCTTCATCATTGTATCAAAGCTTTGGTGATGACAAGTCCAAGAAGTCAAGAGCTTCTTCCTTCTCATTTTCTGCAGAAATATCACTTGCTGCCCCAGCTCATTTTCTGCTGAAATATCTCTTGTTGTACCTTCTATTTGGTGCTTATTTTCTGCTGAAATATCTCTTGTTGTCCCTTCCATTTGCTGCTCATTTTCGGTTGAAATATCACCTGTTGTCCCTTCTCTTTGTTGCTCATTTTATGTTGAAATATCACTTCTTGTCCCTTCCTATTGGTTGTTGAAACATTACTTGTTACTTCTACTTGCTGCTGAAATTTGTTTGAGCAGATCAAGATGTCTTCCTCTTTAAGAATGAAGAGAAGTTGGTTGATGCTTCGAATTTCTTCCCTTGGAAGGTCAGATTGGATATTACTCCTGAGGAACATGATGTACTTGAGTATGTTGAAGGAGACATAGCAGAACCAGCAGAAAAACTCTAATGTTGCTATCAAGGTCAAATACAAGAAAGGATAAGTCAAGGCTAAGTAGATTGTCCTTAATTCTCTTGGAGACCATCTCATCACCTATGTCTCCAACTTGAAAAAATCCAAAGAAATGTATGATAAGTTAATTGGAATGTATCAAGTGAATAACTTTGAGCCAAATTTTTGCTTTGAAGAATCAACTCAAGGATATTAAGATGAACAGAGGAGAGACCATTCAAGCATACTTCATAAGGATCTCTAAAATTAAAGATCAGTTGTCTATAGTTGGAAAAATTGTATCTGATAAGGAGCTTGTGATGATTACACTTGGAGGTCTTTCTCCATCTTGGGAAACTTCTATTACCACCATCAGCAACAATGACAAGTTTCCTACATTTGATGGACTCTTGGGAAAGTGAAGTCAAGAAGAGGCCCAAATGATTTCCAGAGGAAGAATTCCCGAACATGAGGAGGGAGAACCTGCTGCCTTTGTTCTCCAAGGCAAGAAGTAGAAAGGAAGAAGAGGCCATCACTGTTCCAGAAAGGCTGTTCCTAGATCCAACAGTTCCTTTGGTTGATAGTGGTGCCTCAAGGCACTTTACTAGTTATAAAGAAGTGCTCTCAATTCTCGTTGAAAGGGAGACAGATTTGAAAATCACTCTTGGAGACAACTCTACATATCCTATAAAGGGATCTGGTTCTATTTCTTTCCATCCGGATTAAGGTAAAATTATTTCACTTCAAGAAGTTTTGTATGTACCTAGTTTGAAGAAGAATCTTGTATCCATACCTACTTTAGAAGATAAGGGAATGAAACTTGCTTTCATAAATGGTAAAGTTCTCACTTGGCCGATGAGATCCAATCAAAGGACCATTTCCTCCCAGCAAAAGTACAACCAGTCAGGTACTTCATCTTGTACACTATGATTTATATGGACCTATGCCTGTAACTTCTCTTGGTGGCTACTTGTATTATATAATCTTTGTGGATGATTTTTCTTACAAGACATGGATTTATTTTTTGAAAAATAAAAGTCAAGCATTTAACATGTTTAAAGACTACAAAACTCTAGTAGAAAAACAAACTGGGAAGCAAATCAAAATCTTCAAATCTGACAATGGAGGATATTTCACTTCCAATGATTTCATTGACTTTTGCAAAGAACTTGGAATCAGGAAAGAGACCATCGTACAATATAACCTAGAACAAAATCGTGTAGCTGAAAGAAAGAATATAACTATCATGGAAGCAGTCAAAGTTATGTTGCACGATCAGAAATTACGAAAGTTCCTATGTGGAGAACTTGCTAACACAGTTGTCTATGTCCAAAATAGGTCCCCTCACCATGCCCTAAACAACAAGACTCTTGACGAAATCTTCGCCGCTGAAAAGCTCAAAGTGGGGCACTTGAGGATCTTTGGTTGTCCTGTCTACTTCCATGTGCCAAAAGAAAAGAGGAACAAGCTGAAAGTTTCAAGTAAGAAAGGTATGTGTGTTGGTTATGATGAGGATTCTAGAGGTTACAGAATATACGTACATGGTCAAAGAAATATAGAGTTTAGCAAAGATGTAACATTTGATGAAGATGCAACTCTTAGAAAGGCAGAGACACTCCTCTTCTTCCTGCTAATGTTGATAGACAAGATGATGTATTTGAAATACAAGAAGATCCTGAAGTTGAAACTGATTTTTTTGATGAACCCAAGGAGCCCATGGACCCCTTGGATCCTGCTCCATGTGATCCTCCTGCTAGGAAAAGACAATTATGGCTTCATGACACTCTTTAAGATGTTGATAAACATGTTGCCCCCACAGGAACCTTTAGAGAAAGAAAGAAACCATGTCGGTTCCAGGGATATGTTGTAGCCATGAGCAACATTATTCAAGTTGAACCATGCACTTTTGAACAAGCTATGAAAGATCAAGTATGGAAAGATGCAATGGATGAAGAATATGAGTCCATCATTCATAATGATGTATGGGAAGTAGTTCCAAGACCCCAAGGTTAATTTGTTTTGTCTTATAAGTGGTTGTATAAAATTAAGCATGGTGTTGATGGCTGTATTGAAAAATATAGAGTTAGATTTGTGGCCAGAGGTTTCTCTCAAAAAGAGGGAATAAACAATCATGATATTTTTGCACTTGTTTCCCAATACACCACCATTTGACCTATTGTGGCTCTAGCTACTAGCCAAGGATGGATTCTTCACCAAATGGATGTGAAGATTGTTTTTCTAAATGGCTTCCTCAAGGAAGAAGTATTTGTGGAGAAACCACAAGGTTTTGAAGTACATGATCGAAAACTCATGTATGTAGACCAAAGAAAGCCCTCTATGGTTTGAAGCAAGCTCCAAGAGCTTAGTATGCTCGCATTGATAGCTTCTTGATGAAGCTTGGTTTTACTAGGAGAAATGTTGATCCAAATATTTACTTCAAAACAATCCAAGGTATGCCTTTGATATTGATACTATATGTTTATGATTTATTTTTTACCAGTGGTGAACCTCTTATCCTTCAATGTAAGAGGGAGTTAGCTTCTGAATTTGAAATGAAAGATCTTCATATGATGCACTACTTTTTGGGTCTAGAACTATGGCAGAGACCAAGCGAGATTTTCTTTCTCAAAGGAAATATGTTGTCAAACGACTAGAAAGATTTGGCATAACAAGATGTAAGACCATGAATACTCCAATGGAGATGAATTTTAAGAAGCTATGTGGTGAAGTTGCAGGCCCTGATTTGGCTAATCCTTCTAAGTATGGACAACTAATTAGGGCATTGGTGTTTTTAATGAACACTAGACCGGACTTATTTTTTGCGATCAATACTCTAAGCCAATATATGATTAAGTCATCACATGCACATTGGATTGCTTCAAAGCATATGTTGAGATACCTGCATGGGACCATCAATCTTGGATTGAGATATACTGTTGGAGATGTAAGACTACATGGGTACTCTGATGTTGATTGGGCTAGTAACTCTACTGACAGAAAGAGCGCATTTGGGTGATGCTTCAGCCAGGGGTCTGCCATGATACCTTGGATGAGCAAAAAAAAAATTTGTAGCCCTTAGCACAGTTGAAGATGAATACATTGTTGCTAGCATGGCTAGTTGTGAGGTAGTATGGCTAAGGAAGCTCTTTAAATAGTTGTTTGAGCATGTATTAGATATGACAGAAATTTACAGTGACAATAAGAGTGGGATTCGACTTGATGAAAATCCCATGTTCTATGACAAGTCCAAGCACGTTGAGATCAAGTATCATTATATCTAGGATATGGTGCAAAGAGGAGCAGTGAGACTCCATCATATTGCGATTGATGATAAAATAGTTGACATACTTACCAAGACTTTGTCGAAAGGAAAGTTCTTGATTTTCAGAGAGCAGCTTGGACTGACGGATGTGACCCTTTCTGGAGGGGGCGGTCATGGATGACAAAGATGAGACTTGGTTGTGCGTGATCCTTGTCAAGTGGTAATCCCCCAAGCAAAGACTTGGTTGTGCGTGATCCTTGGCAAGTGGTAATCCTCCCAAGCAGAGATGAGACTTGGTTGTGCGTGATCCTTGTCAAGTGGTAATCCCCCCAAGTAGAGACTTGGTTGTGCGTGATCCTTGACAAGTGGTAATCCCCCCAAGCAAAGATTAGACTTGGTTGTGGGAGATCCTTGTCATGTGTTGGCAAGTGGTAAGCCCCCCAAGTGAATATAGGGTGTTGAATGAATCTCCCATATGATGATCCTTCTTCGTTAGATTGTAACATCATTGTTCCAAAGCAGAGATCCTTGTTTCAGAAATAAATTCCTTTCTAGCTAAGAGGGAGTGTTGAAAATTGCCAATTAAGGAATGAATTTCCTTTAATAAAATCTCATTTCTAACTATTCTAGAATGAATTTCTAAAAATAGAAAGTCATGCCTACAATTTCAAGCATGACTTTCCAAAAAATAGTAAATCACCTTGCTTCAATTGGTAATCAAGTATAGATGATGGAAAATCACTTGACTTATCCTTAATCAATCTTAATTGCTCATTTTTTATTCAATCATCAATATTATCATTAATATTATTATTATTATTATCCTTATGATACTATAATATTATTATTAAAAGGGAATTACGTCACCTTTCCTACTTGGCACTCAATCATGCCACTTCGCACCTCTCTCTCTCCTTGATGGTTCTTGTACCCCTCTCTCTTTTATGGATTCGTTGCACTCCTCTTAAAATCTCTTATGCACATTAAAGAATTGTCATAGCACACCTCTTACACGCATTAAAGACTCGTCAAAAAGATTCCTCTTATGCACCCTTCAATGCATATGTTACACTCTCCTTCAAGGCATGTACACTCCTTTTTATGACATGAGTTACAAAGGCAAGCATACCTCCTTTATGGCGTGAGCTACAAAGGCAAGCATACCTCCTTAATGGTATGAGTTACAAAGGCATGCGTACCTCCCTAAATGGCATATGTTACTCTCCCTCAAGGCATGTGAGATACTCCTTCATGACTCAAACTCCTTGCTCCTCCTATATATATGTGTCTCTAATCTTCACCCTTACTTGTGCATTATGAAAGGAGAATTCGAACTTGTGAAAGAGAGAATTGGAGAGAATAGAGAAGGATTGAGAGAGTGAGAGAGAGACTTGGAGAGTAAGAGCAGAAGTTGGTGAGCCAAAGTGATTCAGTGTTTGCATCAGTTGTTGCTATTAGAGATTTTCTTCATATTTGGGTGAACTTCTCCATTCTCTCATCGTATTTTGTTTCTTTGTTGAAAAATTGATTTCTAATAGAAGAAGAATCTAGTTGTGTTTTCCCTTTGTGAGTTTTTCCCTGCTCATTGGACCTAAATTCTCTATGTCTCATTATGTTCTTGGTTGTCGTCTATCTTTCATATGGTTTATATGGTGTATGTTATGTCTACAATTGCTTAACTAATATTGTAACTGGATGAAGTTTCATTTTAAGTAATTGTTTCAGCATAGAACATCAAGTTTCAACAAGCAAGCCTCCCAATCTAATCCAGTAATTCGTTTTGCCTGTCTTGACCCAAAATTTCGGCCCTCCTGCAATTGCCAATCACCCTAGAAATTTCGGTCCCTGTAGTTGCCCAAAAGTTCGGCCCCCTGCAATAGAATGCCCAGAAACACTGTGAACCAGAGAGAGAAGAACCAATCCACACGTCCAAGTTGCACGAGAGAGAAGAGAGAGTCAAATCCTCCTATTCGTCCTATTTATCCTTCAATTGCTTGCCCAAAACTTGTCTTGTGTGAGAGAATGTGAATGCCCAAGTGGAGGAGGGCAAATTGCCTTTATATAGTATTTTGTCTAAGCTGAATGGGTGTGTCTTTAGACAAGGCCAACTTGACAACTTTTGGAGCCAAAAACTACATTTCAAAAATTCAAATTTTCTTCTTTAAAAAGTCGTAATGGGACTTTGACTCAAAATAAAATAAAAAATTGACTCTAGCATTTAAAGTAAGTTTTATAATGATAAACACATATACATCAAGTGGCCAAATATACATTATGAAGATCAAACATAGTTACAAATTCAACAGCCCAACGAAAGGAGGTCGAGTTTGGAGTGGGTTTTGGATCTATTTTTTCTTGATTTTGGTTCTGGTTTTTCATGGGTTTCTCTGTGGCAGCAGTGGTCTGGCATTGGTGACATTTTCAGCCTTCTAAAGGGCTCACCTCTGAGGGATGTCTCTGTCTCTTTAGGATACCTCAGAGGTCAAATTTTGGCCCTCTCTGCAGCTACATTTTGCTAACTGAGCTACAGATCCTGAGGCCTGCTCAGCCCCTTTTGGCAGACTTCCCTATGACATTGTTTTGAGGCTTAATTTGGATCACCCCCGAGGCATAATATCTAAATCTTTAGTGGCTAAACTCGTTGGAATAAACATTCATCTATTTGGGCATCATTTAGTATTTTCTGAGGCAGTCCTCGTTGATATTGTAAACCTTAATCCGAGTTTGATTGTGGCGGCGCTAGCTAATTTTCTTAGGCAATCTTTACTGGAGGGCATATATACTGTGATGATCCAAAGAGGTATGTTACATTAAATTTTTGGGACTTAGAACTTCATCATTTTTTGGTGGCTCCTTGTTGGATAAACCTTGAATTTCAGTCGTCTAATTCGCACTACTCAGAAGGGTTAATCTTTGCCCTTTGTGAAAATTGACTAAGGCATCTCAAGCCATTTCTTCTTAATTGTTGAAGCCTATCGTGTCTCTCCTTTTGGTCAATTCTGTGTTGTTTTAAGGGCTGAATTTTGAAGGCATTTCCTCAGTTTTGGGCTAATTTTAAGGTCGTTCTTGTTGAGAAATATAGGGCATCAAGATTAGTTGACTTCTCTATCAATGATAACTGCTTGTGAATGCTTTTTACTTCAATATATTAGGATCTTCTCTTTAGTTAGATTATTATAGTGTTCTTCTTCATCAAAAAACTACCAAAGCATAAACAATAAAGAGACAAGAGACACAAAATGTAGGCTATCAGCCAGAGCCAAAACCTCTCCCACTTGAGAGTGAAACCCAAACGAATTCTTCTTCTTATAGAGACTTCAATTAACGAATACCACGACCAAGACCCTTGACCTATTTGCCTCTCCAAGACGAAGTCACAAGGCTCCCGTCATGAAATTCTTCTCCCTTGAATCAACGACAGTCAAACCCCTTGCTTCTTCCTCCTTCTCAGCTATCCTTCAAAGTTTCAGCCCCTTGATTTAGGTTTGCAACTTTCAGCGCTAATTCAGAAACCCTAGCAGCAATATTGTCTCAAACTTCTTCGCTTTGAGATTAAAACTATTCCTCCTTAACTCTACTTGATTCTTCAATTGACTTTCTTCTTGGTTTAACCTTCGATGGTGTCTTCAATACCTTGGCTCCTACTACAGCAGACAACACCTATACTTCGCACGTGTGGAGTGTACTTAACCCAAAACAGACCCAAAAACAATGCTAAAGACTTTGATCTTCCTTTTCCTCTCTTTGCTGGTGATGAAGCTTCTTCCCAAGTGATCTTTGCACTTCTTGTTGCAGACTTGTTCTTGACCGATTTGCTTGTCCTCAAATGAGAGTCCAGCTATCTATTTATAGTGGTCTACCCATGAATATAAGCCGACTTGACAAAGATCTAGGCCGACATGTCCTTTGGTGAGGTTCCATTACTCCTTCTTGAAGTCAACTTGTAGGAGGTGCTTGAGCTTGGCCTTGGAGGGCCTTTTTATTCTTTTAATGACTCATACAAATATGTAACATGCCCAAGAAGGGTCCTTCATACATGACATTGACTCAAATTGACTTTATGACCAATCCTAAGGGCTCACAATGGGAGCCTTACCTAAAAATAAAATTCCTTGCTCATGAAACTCATGAGACAAGCATTACAATAATAATCTTATTTTTCTTCTTTGCATCAATTACACAAAATCACAATTAGACATGACATTATGAAGACCGAACCTAGTTACACTTTTAACACTCCCTCTTAACAAGGGAGGTATTCATAATGGTACTTGGTCATTCTCAATCTGAAGAATTCTCATACGAAGAGTCGGATTGGTAACCTATCTGTATAGCATCATATCAACTAGCATTGTCACATAGCAAGGCCTTGACTAACAGCTCTATCTCTCCACAAGATCTGAGCTCAATGTTGGTGATACCAATGATGTATAGACACCCTCATCATTGTCTCTCTCGGAACATACCCCAACTGGGTTCTCAGGGTGTGTTCCATAAGGACTATTCTTATCTTTGATTTCTAGTCCTCAAAGAATATTGGTCCTCTACAACTACTCTTATCTTGGATGCCCTACCTCATCCTCAAAGAGCAATGGATACCATATGTTTATCCAATCCTCCATTTTGTCTTCCCAAGTGAAAAAGTGTGATGTGTCTGTCTCTCCCTCTTAATTAGAGAGGACATACCTATTCCAATGAAGGAATGTACTCATTCCTACGGAAGGAATTTACCTAAGCTCCCTCTTGGCTTAGGAATTTTGCTTCCAAGTTTCTACCAAGTAAGAAACTTGTTTTCAGGCTCCCTCTTAATTAGGGACCTACAACAGCTCCTCAATTGGAGATGATGGAACAACCAATTGTTTGAAGAACTCCTCACAATGTCATGAACTTCTTTACTTTATTTAGGATTTTTCATGTTTTGGGACTTCTTCGTAGGGCACAGATCATCCATCACTTTCATTCATGAGTTAGTCATGTCATCATTCCTTGCATCAGAAAGTGATCCATCAGTTCATATCTGGTCTTTCATCATGACATCTTTCGATTTGCATCAGCATCCTGCATACATATTGACATATCTCCAAAAGATATTCATTGTCAAGGGTCTCTTTCTTTTTCAAACTTTATCAGAGTCTTCATATCCTTTCTAGAGATATCACAGTCAAATCTTTCAGTCGGTGTCGATTGCCTTTCCCATAGTTGCTTATTTCACGATCTCTTCCTTTCTTTCTTCACACATTTCCTTTCAGGAACTTTCGATCATAGTTCCTCCAATTAATGTCAACCACCTCATATTTTATATGAGGGCATATTATGTTGAATCATCTAGGCAACGTGTGACCCATGCCTTCCTACATCTTTTCAATAGAGGAGATCCTTTTCTTTTGATCATGCTCTTGAAGTAGAGCATTTATGTTATCCGCAACCATATGACATCACTCCAAATTATCAAAGCATAGATACCTCATTATTTTTTTAGGGCATCTTCCTTCAGCAACTTCCTTGATTGAAAAATTCAATCCCTTGATCTGCTTATTGACATCATACCATTCTTTCATGAATTCCTTCAAGTTGAAATTCTTGATGAAACACTTGCTCCCTTTTGTTTGGTGAACCTTCCGATGAAGATTCTAATAGAGGATCTTAAGTATCCTCATCCAGCAGATGTTTCCTCTTAATTGATGTATGATGAGCTTTGTGCCAGATGACTTTTTCTTTTTCTCCTTTCCCATAAGTACTACTTATGCTTCTAATGAGTTTATCAAGAACCACATACTTCCATAGACCTAATTCAGCTATCATTCATGCTTCCCTATGATGATGTCACGAGTTCTTGCTTTTAATGCCTTTATGATGCCATGATGCATCCTATCATGCTCTTCTAATGATCCCTATCATGATAGTTATACTTTGCAACTGAAAAGAAAACAGGAACTTGAAAAGAACTAGGTAAAGAAAACTATCTCAATCATAATAGAGATCTTTTACTTCCTCTTTCTTAGACTTCTTCCTTTCAGCTTCCTCAACTTCTTCGGTGATATGGGCTTCTTCTCTTCCTCTTTTGTTAGTGTCCTTCTTGATCTTAGGACAATCTCTCTCGTAGTGCCCATATTCTTGCATCCATAGCATTGAATCTTAGCCATGTTCTTCTTCTTTTTCTGACGACCAAACTTTCCAAATTTTCCATTTCTTTTTGTCATTGTAGCATATGCTTGATTTTTCTCCCCTGATCCTACATCAGATTTTACCTTTAGCCTTGATTCTTCAATCTTGCATAGTGACCATAGATCCTGGAATGGAGTAGCTTCTTCCTTCCCATAAATACTTGAAGTAAAGTTACCCCACTCCTCCAGTAGTGCATTTAGTACTATTGTAGTCATTTATCTATCAAACATGACTTCTCCCAGATCTTGAAGTTGATCCCTAGTTTCAGATATCCTCATGAAGTATGAAGCTATTCCTTCCTCTTTTGACATCTTCAGTTTGTAGAGTTCTTGCCTTAATGAGATGACCTCTCCTACAGTGCTTACGAAATACAACTCTACCAGTTTGTCATAATTTATAAATATCTTTTGAAGTTTCGATTTTTGATACATATGGAATGAGGGAATCCTTGATGGATTCTATGATAATCCTTTGAGCCCTAACTTCCCCTTTCATAAACTTTGCAAGTGCTTAAGCATCTTCTTTCGCTAGTTTGGTGATAGATCCTTTGACATGATCCATGACCTCATTTTCAATGAGATTTAGATATGTCCTCTTCTTCCATGCAAGATAGTTTGAAGCCCCTACCAATTTGTTGCTTTCCTTGGAGAAAGGCATTTTGACAGCTCAGATGAGGACATAAATATACTTACTTGATAAGATGCTCCTTCTACTTGTTGCTTCCTTGATTTTGATGATGATATAGATAATAGAAAACTTCTCCTTGATGAAGATAGTTTTCTTCAAGAATGATCCTTCACAGAGAGAGAGATCACTTTTGGTGATGATGGATGATGACTCCTTGATGATGTATTGATACTCCTTAAATGATTTTTTTCAAGGGTAAGGATTTTCTATGAGATGAAATCCTTGCTTCAACGAGAGTGCCTTGGAACCTTTTGAAGATGATGACAACATCCTTTGCTTCCCTTGAATGAATGAACTTCAAGCTACCTTGATTTGTAGATTTCTTTAACTTGATGAGGGTCTTTGTGGTCTTTTGATGATGACTGGAGGTTCCCAATACTTCCTTTTGATGTAAATCTTTTCTTCGGTCTAGAGTTTTGTAACTTCCTTGTAGATATTGACTTTGCTGATGATATTCATAGATTTGCTTTGATGTCTTTCTTAAGATTTGATGCTTGAGTGTCTCTTGATAAGATGCCCTTCCTTGAGAAATCTAGGGCATCAAGCTTAGGTGATTTTTCTATCAATGATAACTGCTTGTGAATGCTTTTTACTTCAATAGATTCGGATCTTCTCTTTAGTTAGATTATTATAGTGCTCTTCATCAAATAGCTACCAAAGCATAAACAATAAAGAGACAAGACACATAATGTAGGCTATCAGCCAGGGCCAAAACCTCTTCCACTTGAGAGGAAAATCCAAACGAATTCTTCTTATTATAGAGACTTCAATTGACGAATACCAAGACCAAGACCCTTGACCTATTTGCCTCTCCAAGACCAAGTCACAAGGCTTCCTTCATGAACTTCTTCTCTCTTGAGTCAATGATAGTCAAAGCCCTTGCTTCTTCCTCCTTCTTGGCTATCCTTCAAAGTTACAGCCCCTTGATTTAGGTCTGCAACTTTCGGCCCTAATTCAGAAACCCTAGTTGCAATATTGTCTCTCAAAATTTGTCGCTTTGAGATGGAAACTATTCCTCCTTAACTCGGCTTGAATCTTCACTTAACTTTCTTCTTGGTTTGACCTTCAATAGTGTCTTCAATACCTCAGCTCCTACTGCAGCAGTCAACACATATACTTCGCATGTGTGGAGTGTACTTAACCCAAAACAGACCCATAAACAATGCTAAAGACTTTGATCTTCCTTTTCCTCTCTTCGTTGGTGATGAGGCTTCTTCCCAAGTGATCTTCGCACTTCTTGTTGCAGACTTGTTCTTGACTGAATTGCTTGTCTTCAAATGAGAGTCGAGCTATCTATTTATAGTGGTCTGCCCATGAATATAAACCGATTGACAAAGATCTAAGCCGACATGTCCTTTGGTGAGGTTCCATTACTCCTTGAAGCCGACTTGTGGGAGGTGCTTGAGCTTGGTCATGGAGGGCCTTTTTATTCTTTTAATGACTCAAACAAATATGTAACATGCCCAAGAAGGGTCTTTCATACATGACATTGACTCAATTTGACTTTATGACCAATCCTAAGGGCTCACAATGGAAGCCTTACCTAAAACTATAATTCCTTGCTCATGAAACCCATGAGACAAGCATTACAATAATAATTTTATTTTTCTTCTTTGCATCAATTACACATGTCATTATGAAGACTGAACCTTGTTACACTTTTCAACAGTTCCAAGGCATTTCTGTGATTGATTTTTTGAGGTGTCCCCCTATAAGAAGGTTTACAGCCTTTGTCGAAGACTGAATTTGAGGACAAGCCTGATTCATGTTCATTATCTTGGGACAGAATTCTGTCTCTTCATATTATTACTGAGGCATCTTAAGGTCTTAATTTCTTGTTGAAGTAAAGCTGAAGCAGAGGTATATTTTGGTTGACTGAAGACATCTGTAACATCATTGCAAATTTGAGGATCTGTTTCATTGGGTTTTAAGCTAAGAGTTTTTTTAGTCTGTCTTTCCTAAAGGTGAATAAGACTCATTTCTCAGTCAGCTCCAGTTGCAGAAAATAAAGATCATCATAAGGAGCAGTGAGTTGTTGGAGTCTGTTCGACAATCAGTTGTGCAAAAGGCTGTTGAGGATATCTCAGTCAATCAAATCAGAGATCCAGACCAATGTTGAAGGACAAAATTGAGGGCATCTTCAGATACAACACTGGCACACTTTGCATCAGCAGAATAGAGGTATGAAACTTGTTATGTGTATTAACTGTAGGCATTTCCAACCACTGCAATCAGAGAAGTGAATGTTGACAGTATTCAAGGAGGCAGATCTGTAGCATAACAGTTGACATACTTTGGCTTATTATCATTGGTTATCTGAAGCTTACATCAGCAGTTAGGGGATTTATTGAATATCTTTGTAAGTGGGTCATTGTCCCTGGTACAAGAACCCGCAATTCATTTCTCTATTTTAATATTTTCAGGGTGGTTGGGTGGTGTGAGGCAGGAGAGTGAAGTCTCCTTCAAGTTGGAGCCTGAAAATACTTCAGGGTGGCAGGATGGTGCTAGGGCAAGTTAGAACTTGCAGGGTGTTGAAGCATCCTTTCAGTTGGAGCTGATAAAACTAGGGCATTGGAGTGTCCTTCCAATTGGAGCTGATAAAACTAGGGTGTATGAGAATCCTTTCAGGAGTTGAAGCTTCTTGATAAATTGAATGTTTTCTAGAGTACTAGGAAGTTGGAGCTTTCCTTCAGTTGGAGCTGAGAAATTTTTGTACTCATAAATTATTAGACAAGCATTCAGTGGTTTTTCTTCTAGAAGGGTTTCCACCTAAAAAACTTTTGTGTACTGATCTTGTGATGTGTTGATGATTAATGTTCTGTTGTTCATGCTCTAAAATTTTATAATTAACTAATTGTAAGAGAAACATTGATTCACCCCCTCTCAATATTTCCAACATTTTCCTTGGGTAAGCTTCTGCCTAAAATAGCTATTGCTTCTGTCCATATAAGAATCCTTTCAAAAGAAAGTAGCAGCCTATGCTAACCTATCTAATCCTATCCCCTTGCTATTTTGCTGCATTGTCTTTGCTTGCTGAGCTTGCATACATCGGTTGGTTATGAAGTTGATAAAAGGAATGAAAGTAGAGGGATTTCATATTGCAGTAAGCAGCCTGTCTTCAACTCTGTTTGGAGGGAGATTTCTCTGTGATTTGGCTTCTTTAGTAGAACCTGAGAAAAATAAAATTATGCAAAGTGTAGAGGCATCAATAAAACTGGCTACTATCATATTGATTCTAGACGTTAGTATTTCCCATATGGGATCATCAACCCATTAAAGTGATAGCATGTCCATGCATGACAAGGATTTGAAATGCATGAAAGATTACTAATCTATGTGAGATTTTATTAGAAATTGTAGATATGGTAAGAGGCAGTAAAGTAGATGTAAGTTATGTTGCATTGAATGTTCAGTCATGAATATTGACAAAATAACTTTGTCAAGAACAAAGAAATTCAATATAAATTCATAAAGAATGCACATATTTCAATGTCATTTGAAATGTTACTAAAAACTCCTGTGGACTCAGTATCTTACTACATCACAAAAGGTGTGACATAGTACATAGGGCATAATCCGTTCACTGGTTTTGGACCCAATATTGTCCTAAATCATATAGTAGCTCTAGCCAAAGTAGACAATTTTACCTAAAATGCAATTCCAGATAACGGAACTTAGCTCTAATTAAGATTTCATATTATACCCTAGGGCACTTCAATTTCTATCATATCAAAGGAATAGGTCTAAAGCAAATCTTACTCTTAGAGGTGCAAGGTACTTCAAAGACAATTCTGATAATGCAAGGGCATTCCCAGTACGAGCTACTGTATCTGGGCTACACCCGATTGCTTCAAAAAGTTCATGACGACCTGGTTAATCAAAAGGAAGAAATTGTATGGTCTTAGAATGAATACAAAAAAGAAGATATAGACAACACAATATACATGAAATTACATGAAACCTTACACATTTTCACATCCATTCTAACACCTTAGAACTACATATATCGGGGGAAAAACAAACAAAGAGGACGTGATAGGGTCTCATTAAAGAGAAATACATCATAAATATTACTTTGTCATTTCTTGGTGGAGACTGCTTCCTTTTTGTAAAATCACAATAAAACTTTCCACTAAAAAGGTTAGGATTAATATATTTCACCTTTTTCATTCGTCATAAATCATTTCAATGCATAATCAAAATCTCTTATGAGTAACAACTAGAGGATTTTAGGAGACTGAAGATGTACCATGTGAAATACACTAAATCATGATTTTTTTTAAACAATTTTTTTGTTTAAAATGTTCCTTTTTTATGTAAGTTAACAGTGAAACTTCTTCATCAAGTCTAGAGATGATAACATGCTTTCCATTATCATTTGTTGAAATTTGTATTGACAAATTCTAACAAAGGACTGCTTATCAGTCCCTAGCAAGTTCAATGGGAACAGCCTAAGGGAGGAGAATTCAATTTGAATTTTATGGTGGGGCTGTGTTACCTCCCAAATTGTACTTAATGATAAAATCTCTAATCCACAAGGAACAACCCAAAAGGGAACTACTAGGACAGTCAACACTTCACCTAGGTAACCTATCCTCTTCACTTCAAAATCTCTAATCCACAAGGAACAACCCAAGAGGGAACTACTAGGACGGTCAACACTTAACCTAAGTAACCTATCCTCTTCACTTTAGGCCAGCTCTCCTCTAACTCAACGGTGGTATCTCTAGTAGCCTTACTAAAGCTAAGCATTAAGGAACAAGGTGATGTGAGAGAGGCTTAGTAAAACATTTTTTTTGGTACTTTTAGAATATAAAAGAGGTGACAGAAGAAAATAGAGATTAGCCCCAAATCCAACAAGGGCAATGGAGACAAGGTGAATCTAAGGGGGCCTATGGAGTCGAGAACAAACAGCTCTTCAAAATGGCCTATTTTTTAAGGATGAGAATGAGGAGACCCGTTCCAATGACTCAATAGTCTCCTATCTAATCAAGATAAAAATGAAGACCAAGACCGTATAAAGAAGTGGTCCTAAAAGGAGCACATTCACTAGCAAACTCAACTATAGCTTAGTAGTGGTAATTAATACCCTTGCTAGGATTCCTTAAGGATTGACAAAGCAAGGAATTAAATACCTACCAAAATAACAAAGGAAATAGGAGAGGAGTCACCCCAAAACAATTTATTTCCAACTGGCAGACTTTACCCTTCAATTGATCAATTTTGCTAGCTTTGTAGAAGACTTGAAAATTGACAATCAATATTTATGTACCAAATAGCAGCCAACAATGACGGGCCTCGAGAATTGGCATCATGTTGTTGATGTGAATAACATCAGAAGGTATTCGACAATTGCTTGGTGTCTTAGCATGTGGAAGACATTATTTGCCTTTGATTTATGTCTTCTTTCCTAAGTTTAACTTAAGAAAAGTACAATAGTTAAAGTCAATTAATCATTGTCAACTATTGGGTTATTTTCTAAGGATAAATAATTTAATTATTTAAGTGACTTAGAAATAACCTTTACAATTAATCTTCAAGATATCTCTAGAAGGAAGATTCATTTCTAGAGGGGAGATTGGGGTTAGGGATTTGGACTCAATGAAGATTATAAATGAAGGCTAGCAATGGAGGTCAAGACACAATGAAGAGAACAAGTGTGTGAGCGTGTCATCACAAGAGAAAGTGATTTTCCCTGCAGAGTGAGTGGCTCAGCGGCCAGTGCGTAGAGAAGGAGAAGTGTGAGTGGGTTTGAGGGAATCCAGAAGGGTCGAGTTGTCGAAAGGAGATAAAGTTTGTCTGGAGGAGGTCGAGTTGTTGGAGTGCTAGGGTTTCTCCAATGCGCATTAGTGACAGGGCACAAATCGAGTTGCTAGAGGGCACGAATTTGATTGCTAGAGGCTTATTTCTTCAGGGCGAATTCATCCGGAGGTAGATTTCCTTAAGGTCGATTTACCTTAGCCGAATTCATTCTTAGGGAGACGAGTTACAGGTTCCAGATTGTATTTTTCCTTGTAGCTTTGTGGATTAGAAAACCCAAATTTTCTAGATAATGAAATGATGGACAAATGTTTGTGGGTTACTTAATTTTTGCAATGTGTGATTGATCTCTCTGGTTTATTCCCGTTGCATATTTTTAATTCTATAAGTTAAAGATACCAATGATTTTATGTTAAAATTGGCAACTAAGGCAAAACTCCATGTGGGTCATCTTATTTATGGCAACTAATATTTTTCTTGGATCCCTCTCATCGAGAGGTGTAGCATTGATCTAAAGATCATCCGATTCCGATAAGTATTCATGGAGTTATGAATTTATTGTGTTATAAGACAATTCGTCAAGGTCGGCCTTGAACCAAATAAACCCCACATGTGCTCAGCATTTTAGTATAAAAGGAGATGAGTTGAGAGTCATTTCACACACACACACACACACTTCTATCTTGATTTCTCTCCACTTGTCTTGGGCTTTAGTGGAAGAGAAATCTAGGAGTGGAAGCTCTAGACATTGGAGGAAAAGAAGGCAGCCCTAATGCAGTCCTAGAAGGCAGCCCTAACACTATCCTAAGGCAGCCCTAACACCGTCCTAGAAAGCAGCCCTAATGCTACCCTGAGGCATCCCTAATGGTATCCTAAGGCAGCCCTAACGCTATCCTGAGGCATCCCTAAAGGTATCCTAAGGCAGCGCTAACGCAGTCCTAAGAAAGCAGCCCTAGTCGTAGTCCAAGCAAGAATCACAAGAGCTCATCAAAGGAGCCCAAGGAACTCGGCCAAGGGAGAAAGGTAACTATATGGAAGCTGTAGCAAGAAGGCTAGGACAGCGAGGGAGATAAGGGCTAACTGAGCTGCTGTTAGAGGGTCGAGGAGCTGAGCTTGGAGGCTGAGTTGAAGAAGGATGAAAGCAGGTATGTTTGGGGCAGCGAAAAGGTAAGGGAAGACTGTTTTGAGTGGGTTGTAGGTGACAGCGTGGGACTGTGGTAGGTCGCAGTCCCTACCACCTCAAAACAGGGACAGCGTGGAGAGTTTGAAGGCTCAAACATGCCGAGAACAACAGCGTGCTAGAGGAGTTGTACTATGAAGGTGTGTTTCAATCCTCGAGGGTTGTTTGTGGACCGATAGATAAGTGTGTGAGGTCTGCCAGATACCCTAACCAGTCACAATATAAGCAGCAGTGTAGGCAGACTTGGAACAGCAGTGTTGAAGAGACAGCAGTGCTAGTAAATGGGACAACTGGGCTACATGGTGCTGCTAAGACACAAGGGACAGCAACAAGGTATGGCAAGGTTATTGGGACAGCAACAAGGTATAGCTAGCTGTGATGGGACAACAGCAAGGTATAGCAAGTTGTGATGGGACAGCAGCAAAACAATGGGACAGCAAGCTAACATGGAATGGCTATGTCATTAATAGTGGGACAGCAGTGGCTAGCATGGTGCAATAATGGCACATGGGATAGCAGTGGCTAGCATGGTGCAACAATGGCACATGGGATAGCAGTGGCTAGCATGGTGCAACAATGGCACATGGGACAGCAATGCAGCATAAGGTGCAGCAGTATGATGTGTACAGCATGGTCATGAGGTCTAGCATTGTGATGATAGGTGCAGCATGGTGACGAGATGCAGCACAATGATAGGTGCAGCATGGTGCAGCACGGTGAGGTGCAGCATGGTGACGAGATGCAGCACAATGATAGGTGAAGGAGTCACCTTGGAGAATCAGTTGAAGCAGCATGTCTTCAACTGATCTCATGTATCATCTTCTTAAAGATGATCTATGCTCTTATCTAGATAAGTCAAAGTGCTGACTTCTGTTGTAAATGTACCATCTCTCTCTCTCTCTCTCTCTCTCTGCTGAACTATTGAAGAACATATAAGAAGAATTGATCAAGGGTTTCCCCGCATTGGGGTTTGTCCCTATCTAGCACCACATCTTGTGTCCTCTTGTCTTGGCTTCTCTTCTGTGATTTATGTTTATGTTCTATTTGCAGTTTACTTTAATGCTGATGTGATTGATAATTTGGAAAAAGTATTGAGCTAACTGTGAAAATTGAAATAAATTGCTCTAAGCACAGAACATACCTAAAATTAACATGGTATTAGAGGTAAGGTGAAGACAAAGCCCAAGCAAGAGTGAAAGAGCAATCACCAAAGACAGTTTGGAAAGGACAAAAGGATCAATGGATTCCTCATCCCTCTTCAAATTCACCAAGGGTGAAGTCAAAGCAAAGAACATTATCAGAATGGCGCAGCGGAAGCTTTTGATGGCCCACCTAAAGATCACTTCAATGGGAAGTCTGGATCTAAGGGTGGAAAGAAAGACAAATGCCTTGTTTGTAATAAGTTCGGCCATTATGTCAAGGAGTGTCCGAATGGCAGGGACACATCTCTTAATGAAGATAACAATCATTCCAGGGACGTCTTCAATGATCGAAGAAATGACAGGTAATGCAGGTCATCAAGGAAAACGACCGACTCTTCAAAGAAAGCAAGGAACCCCAGGTATGAAGAATCAAATGTTCTTTCTGATAAAGATAAAGAAGCGTTATCTTGTATTGACCCTCTCCTTCAGATTCTTTGGGAATCTGGTTCATTGATTGTAGTGCTTCAAGGCACTTCATCGGATAGAAGGGTGCTCTCTCTAATTTAATAGAGATGGAAACAATCGTGGGATTATACTTGGAGCCGATGCCACCTATCCCGGAAAGGGTGTATGGAATGTTACCACTCAATTGAATGAGGGTAACTCGATTCATTTACAAGAATCTCTTTGGTGTACCTGATCGCAAGAAGAACCTGGTGTCCATTTCGACAATGGAAGTCAAACGTTTCAGGGTGGCATTCATCAATGGAAAGGTACATATTTGAAAATGGAATTTTCAAAGATGCTTTCGAGTTCAAGGTTGTATCAAGTTGCAGGAAGTCCATTGGGGACCACGTCAGTTGTCACATCTCACCTATAGCACCAGAGGTCTACTTATTATGGGACCCTACCTGATGTGAGTCAGATGATGATAGGGATGCCTAAATTCAAGAAGAGCATGAAGGTACATGTCCGAGATGTACCGAAGGAAAATCTCACAAGGGGACCATTCTCCTCATGTAGTAGATCCACAAGTTCGGAACAACATGAGGGTTTTGCGATTTATCAGGAATCTCATGTATGCAGGTGGAAGAAAGCCCTCTATGGCTTGAAGCAAAACACCCCGGGCATAGCATGAGAGGATTGATAGTTGTCTAATGAAGCTGAGATTCACTAGGAGTGAAGCCGATCCAAGCCATTGCTCGAAGGTTGTGGATGATAGACCTCTCATACCGGCACCTTCTGAGGACGACCTATTTCTGACAGCTGCAGACCCTCTCATTTGCAAAAGTAAGAGGGAGTTGGATTCCGGATGTGGAATGGTAAATTGCAAGCCCGTGACTACCTCGAGGATCTTAATTTTCAGAAGTTATATGGTAGTGATGTCGAACCAGATTTGGGAAATGCCTCTGAGTATAAACTCATTCGCATTGATGTTCTTGGTGGACTTCCGTCCAGATATATGTTTTGTAGTTAGCATGTTGGGCTCATAATTTTGGTTGAGCCTCACTAGATTGGTGACAAGAATCTTCTTAGATATCTTAGGGCACAATCTCTCATGGATTGAGATACATTACCGGAAATATGAAGCTGCTTGATTATTCGAATGTTGACTAGGCAAGCGGTGTGGAGAATCTCAAGAGCACTTCTGAGTGCTGATTTTCTTTTGGTTCTACTCGATATCATGGAAGAGCAGGAAGCAAAAGACGGTTGCTTTGAGCACCGCTGAGACCGAATACATAGCTACGAGTATGACCTCGTGTGACGCTACCTGGTTGCGGAAGCTCTTCAGTGAGTTGTTTGTACACATGATGGATACCACCGTGATCTTCTGTGTCAACCAGGGGGGATTCAATTATTGAGGAATCCCATATTCTATGGTTGCTCTAGCATATAGACATCATCACTACCTTATCTGGGATATGGTACATCGATGAGCAAGGAGGCTCCATCGCATTGAGACTGATGTATAGGTCGCAGACATTCTGTCGAAGCCCGGGGGAAAGGTCAAATTTGTGACTTTCCAGAACGACTTGGAGTCATTGAGAGACCCTCTTATGAGGGTCCTACATGATGCATGCATTGAGCTCTGTGAGCTCCGAGGGGGCTTGGGGTACTTGGAGCAACAAGCGACCATAAGGCGACTCACACTCCCCTAATGGTGCGCTGTGTACAGGGTGAATGGCTCAGCCTTCCCCTATGATACCCCGTGGCGACTTAGGGACAGGATGAGTGGTTCTCCTGTCGAGGCATCCTACCCATGCAGTCTGGGACTCATGGGAAGTACCTCTCATCTGGCCAATGAGCAGGGAAATGGGGTTAGGGACCATAGTAGTACTATCGATGGACGCATCGTTGTATCTACCGTACTCCCTATGCTAGGAGGACCTCCATTGATATGGGATCAATGAAACTGGTCTGGGATCAGTATGAGTGGTTTCAAACACTCTCTTGTGATATTGATCTGGGATCAATAAAACTGACTTCGGGTCAGTAAGAGTGATATGACTCACTCTCTTGGAACTGATCTGGGATCAGTAAGAGTGGCATGACACACTCAGTTCACATGGAACTGATTTCGGGTCAGTAGAAAATGGTATGAGACATTCTCGATCAATTCTTCTTCTTCATGGTTCAGCAAAGCAAAGCTCAGCAGAGCAGAGCAGAGTAGAGCAAAGCAAAAAATGCAGAGCACTGATAGCAGAGATAATACAGTCGGACAGATGGATCAGCGGATGGAGTTCTCCCTAGTTGAGAGGGAGTGTTAAAAGTGGCAAGTAGGGCCAAACTCCATGTGGGTCATCTTACTTATGGCAACTGATATTTTTCTTGGATCCCTCTCATCGAGAGGTGTAGGATTGATCTAAAGATCATCCGATTCTGATAAGTATTCATGCAGTTATGAATTTATTTGTGTTATAAGACAATTCGTCAAGGTCAGCGAGCAACCAAATAAACCCCACATGTGCTCAACGTTTTAGTATAAAAGGAGATGACTTGAGAGTCATTTCACACACACACACACTTCTATCTTGATTTCTCTCCACTTGTCTTGGGTTTTATGGAAGAGAAATCTAGGAGTGGAAGCCCTAGACGTTGGAGGAAAAGAAGGCAGCGCTAACGCAGCGCTAGAAGGCATCCCTAACACTATCCTAAGGCAACCCTAACGCAGTCCTAAACGGCAACCCTAACGCTATCCTAAGGCAACCCTAATGCTATCCTAAGGCAGCCCTAACGCAGTCCTAAGAAAGCAGCCCTAGCCGCAGTCCAAGCAAGCATCACAAGAGCTCATCAAAGGAGCCCAAGGAACATGGGCCAAGGGAGAAAGGTAACTATATGGAAGCCGCGCCAAGAAGGCTAGGATAGTGAGGGAGATAAGGGCTAACCGAGCTGTTGTTAGAGAGTCGAGGAGATGAGCTTGGAGGCCGAGTTGAAGAAGGATGAACGCAGGTATGTTTGGGGCAGCGAAAAGGTAAGGGAAAACTATTTTGAGTGGGTTGTAGGTGACAGCGTGGGACTGTGGTAGGCCGCGGTCCCTACCACCTCAAAACAGGGACAGCATGTAGAGTTTGAAAGCTCAAACATGCCCAGAACAGCAATGTGCTAGGGGAGGTGTACTATGAAGGTGTGTTGCAATCCTTGAGGGTTGTTTGTGGACTGATAGATAGGTGTGTGAGGTCTGCCAGATACGCTAACCAGTCACAATATAAGCAGCAGTGTAGGCAGACTTGGAACAGCAGTGTTGAAGGAACAACAATGCTAGTAAATGGGGCAGCTAGGCTACATGGTGCACAAGGTATGGCAAGGCTATTAGGACAGCAGCAAGGTATAGCTAGCTGTGATGGGACAGCAACAAGGTATAGCAAGCTGTGATGAGACATCAACAAAACAATGGGATAGCAAGCTACCATGGAATGGCCATGTCACTAATAGTGGAACAGCAGTATGCCACATGGGATAGCAGTGGCTAGCATGGTGCAACAATGGCACATGGGACAGCAGTGCAGCATAAGGTGCAGCAGTATGATGTGTACAGCATGGTCATGAGGTCCAGCATTGTGATGATAGGTGTAGCATGGTGCAGCACGGTGAGGTGCAGCATGATGACGAGATGCAGCACAATGATAGGTGAAGGAGTCACCTTGGAAAATCAGTGGAAGCAGCATGTCTTCAACTAATCTCATGTGTCATCTTCTTAGAGATGATCTATGCTCTTATCTAGATAAGCCAAAGTGTTGACTTCTGTTGTAAATGTATTATCTCTCTCTCTCTCTCTCCGTGAAGAATATATAAGAAGAATTGATCAAGGGTTTCCCCACATTGGGGTTTGTCCTTGGCTAGCACCACATCTTGTGTCCTCTTGTCTTGGCTTGTCTTCTGCGATTTATGTTTATGTTCTATCTGCAGTTTACTTTAATGCTGATGTGATCACTAATCTAGCAAAGATATTGAGCTAACTGCGAAAATTGAAATAAATTGCTCTAAGCATAGATCATACCTAAAATTAACATTTTATTTTCGGTGATTCAATTATTATTTGGGGAAATGAATAATAAACTAGGGATAAATTAAATTTTCGTGAGAAAATAATCTAGTATTAGAAATTTAACATGGTATCGAGCTATCTAGAAAACTCTAAGAGAGATATCTAAGATCACAAGGGTTTGTAGCAGTATGTTTTCCCTTTTGCAACAACAAAATTATTTCATCAAATTTTGTAGCTGGGTTTTATGGCCTTGGTTGATTTGCAAAGATGGTATCAGTAAACAATTTGAGATATGAAGACCAAATGAATGGGGTATCAATTTCAGCCCCTGGAAGGAGCGAATTACCTAGATTCTGAAGATGAATGATTTCTAGGATTTAGTAAAAGAAATGTGCAGGTTCCTTCAAATCCGGTACAAGCAGCAGAACATAGAATCAAGGATATGAAAGCGAGTTGCATAATTCTGGATGGTGTGAAGGATCATATAATTCCTCACATATCAAGGAAAGATACTAGTAGACAGATGTGACTAGCTTTGACCAGTCTTTATTAAAGTATAAACAAGAACAGAAAAATTGTGTTGCAGGAAAAGTTAAACAGTATTAAAATGGGCAGATCTGAGACTGTGACTTCCTATCTCACGAGGGTCCAACAAGCTTGTGATGAGCTTGCAGTTGTGGGAGAAATTGTGCATGATTTGGAGCTCATCAAATTTGCTCTAAAGAGGCACATGAAGTAGTGTTCCCCACTTTTGTGGACGGGATTCTTGCTCGTCTATAGCTTCCAGATTGGAGTCGACTATGGGAAAATTTCACCCAGAAGGAGATCCAGGAAGATTCATTAACCAAAGGGCAGCAAAAAGGTGGTGAAAAGAAGCACGAAGTTGCTCTTGCTGCACCACCGAAAAAGGGAAAAGTGAGGGCCAACCATAACAGAAGTGGAGAAGCATATTCACAAAGAAAGAAGGAAAAGCACATGAACCAAGTTAAATGCTTTGCTTGTCATAAGTTTGGGCATTTTGCCAATGAGTGTCGTAACAAAAAGAAGGGCAAAGAAAAGACTATTACAACAACTACAACATAGATGGAGGAGATGGCAGAGATGTTCGAGAAAAACTTCACCCTAGTATCTTGCCTTTCTGGAACTGTCATGAGAGGTGTCTGGTTCATGGACAGTGGACCATCTCATCATATGACAGGATCACGACACTTCTTCACCAGCATGACCAAGGGGGCCAAAGATGTAAATGTGGAGCTTGGTGACAAGGCCAAGTATGCAATCGAGTGCACTGGAAGTATGGAGTTCCAGATGGACTCAATGACATCATGGAGGTGAATGAAGTGTTATATGTATTGGGTTTTGAGAGGAATCTCCTTTTAGTTTTGGCCATGGAAGATAGAGGATTGGAGGTAAACTTTACTGGAGGTGAAGTGGTTGTTGAGCCAAAGTGGGCCAATTTCAGTAAGAAGCGAGTGATCGGTAGGAGGGAGAGAGATCTCTATCTCTTGCGAGGAAAGCTAGTGAAGGCTCTCATCCATGACAATCACATCCAGAGCGAGATTTGGCATAGGAGGATGGGACACCTACACTATAAAGCTCTTTCGATAGTGTAGAGGATGGTTACTAGTTTTCTAGACTCCAAAGATTTGGGAGGAACGAGCTGGAGTGTGTAAAGGGTGTGTGCTCGGAAAGAAAGCCAAGAATGTGTCTCCTCATAGTGAGACCTGTTGAAATCTGTAACTAGGTTTGGTCTTCACAATGATAGATGTAATCATGATTTTATGTATTTAATGAAAAGAGAAAAATAAATTTATTATTGTGAGTTTTGAGGCATGGGTTTCATGCTCAAGAGAATTTATTTTTATAGGTCAATGCACCCATTGAGTGCTTCTAGGTTTTTTATTAAGTCATTGAGTGATTGTCATGTATGAATGACCCTTTTGGGCATATTACATATTGTAAAGAAAATTATTTGAGTCAAATTAGAGTCAAAAGACCCTCCAAAGCCAAGTCAATCATGCAAGCCTCAAGTCAGCCTAATGAAACAACAAGTCGTCCTAAGGACATGTCAAGTCAGTCTAATAGGAGACTCAAGGAAGCCTATATATAGGGCACTCGGCCTCATTTGGAGAACACTCTCATACGTACACAAGTTTGATCATAAATAAAGAAAAGAAGTGCGAAGAAGAGGAGTTCCAAGGAAGAAGAAGAATTCTAAGTTTTGGGTTTTGTTTTGGACTACTTCTCTCCACATGTACGAAGGAATTAAGGCACATTTTGATGTTGTAAAGTCGAGTTTCAAAAGCGAAGTTAGGTCACCAAAAGGAGTTGTTCTAAAAGTCGAGTTCTCTATGAGAAAGAATCTACCTAAGCAAACAAGCGAAGTTGCAGTTGAAGCTGCAGTAGAAGTTGCAATAAAAGTTGCAGTGGAAGTTGCAGTTGCAGTCGAAGTTGCAGTTTCTGAGCAAGTCGAAATTGTAGTTTCTGGTCAAGTCGAAAGTGCAGCTTTAGGATAGTTCGAAGTTGCTGGAAAGAGGAGCTACTCAAAGAAGGAGCATTGACTTGGTCTTGGTAGGGTTCTTGGTCAAGGGTCAAGGTCTTGGGATTCGTCAATTGAAAATTCTATAAAAAGAAGAATTCGTCGGGTTTTCCTCTCAAGCTTGGAGAGGTTTTGCCCCTGGTTGATCGCCTACATCTTGTGTCCTTTTGTCTCATTGTTCTTTATGGTTTGGTAGTTGTTTTTTGAAGAAAGAACACATAATAATAATCAAGTACAAGAAGAGTGTAATTAAGAAAAGTAAAAAGTCCTCACAAGCAATTATCATTATAAGAGAAATCATCTAATATCTCTGCCATAGATTTCTCAACATGGTATCAGAGCTAAGGTAACAAGTCAAGGAAGGGTAGCTCAATAAAGGACACACAAGGATCAAATTTTGAGAAAAGTATCAAGGAAATCAAAACATCAAAAGATTCCTTCATCTTCAAGGCATTTCAAGGACAAGGATCACATCATCATCTTGAAGAAAGTCAAAACCCCAATTCAATCAAAGGAGCATTCTTGGGATCGGCACTCAATCATCACCTCAAAGAAGGAGACCTCAAAGACCCTATCTCTACTCAAGAAAGGAAGGACTTGGATATGAAGCATGTTGAAGACTACTCATCCAAGGGTAGCTAGATCAAAGGCGTTGTCATCATCAAAGACATCAAGGCAATCTCCCTCTCTTTGAAGCAAAGGATTTCATCTCAAAAGAAAATCCTTATCCTTGAAGAATATCATCCAAGAAGCATCAAGACATCATCAAGAAGTCATCAATCATCATCAACAAAGGGATCAAGTTGAAGAGTTCATCTTCACTTGACAAGTTTCTTTATTTCTATAATTAAATCTAGTAAAATGACTTCATTTCGCAAGGAGAACAACATGTTGGTTGGGTCATCGAACTTCCTTGCATAGAAAAGGAGGATAGACATAGTCCTCAAAGAAAATGAAGTTATTGATCATGTCAATGGCAAAGTCTCCAAACCATCTGAAGGGCGAGCACTATCTAAATATATGAAAAAGGATCTAAGGGCTCAAAGGGTTCTTATAGAGTCCATCAAGGATTCCCTCATCCCCTATATAGCAAAGTTGGAGATATTAAAAGAGATATATGATAAGCTAGTAGAACTATTCTCTGAAAGCATGATAGGAAAAATCATATCACTGGGATCTGATCTATAAAAATTGAAAGCAACAAAGGATGAAGGGATATCTACATGTCTCACAAATGCATCTCTAATAAGGAATCAACTTCAGGATCTAGGAGAGATGATATCTGATAAAGAAATGATTACCATTGTTCTAAATGTTTTAACTAATGATCAAGGAAACCTTGTATCAAAGGCCTATGAAGAGGAGAAAGTTATCTCATTCAATAATTTTTGGTCACTATGCAAGATCGAAGAAAACAAGTTGAAGGAAAAAAGTGATATGGATCAAATGAGCAAGATCAAACATTTGTTGTCATGTCAAGAAGCAAAGGGATATTTGGCAAGTTTGATCCTCAGAAAAAGAAGAAGATCAATATGTCACAGATCCAATGCTATGGATGCCAAGAATATGGGCCCTACAAGAGAGATTGTCCTAAACTCAAGAAGAGCAGCAACAAACGAAGTAGGGAAGAAGCCCATATCACTGAAGAAGTGGGAAAAGCTGAAAAGAAGAAATTCAAGAAGAAGGAAGTAAAAGATCTCTACTATTATTGAGATAAGTTTTCCTCGCCTAGTTCTTCTCAAGTTTCTATTTTCTGTTATAAAGTATAATTATTATGTTAGGAATCATTAGAAGCATCATATGATGCATCATGTTAGGAGATGGCATCATAGAAGCATATGATTGAAAGCAAGAGCTCGTGACATCATCATAAAGACGCATGAAAGATAGCTAAAATAGAATTCTATGGTTGTCAGCAAAAAATGTAACTCTTGGTACCCTCATTGGAAGCATAAGTAGTACTTATGGGAAAAAGAAAGTCATCTAGCATAGAGCTCATCATACATCATTCAAAAGGAGCATTTGCAGGATGAAGATGATCAAGATCCTTTGTTGTAATCTTCATTGGAAGGTTCACCAACTGGAAGAAGCAAGTGTCTTTCCGGGAATTCCAACCTGTATGGGATTCATGGAATGATGGTATGATGTCGAAAGAAGTGAAGCAGATCAAGGAATTGAAGTGCTTTCAATCAAGGACGCTGTTGAAGAAAGTCTAGATGACCTAAAACGATAATGAGGTATGTATGCTTGTATTTGATACAATAGAGTCATGTCATATAGTTGCAAGTAACATGGATAAATGCTCTATCTCGAGAGCATGATCAAAAGGAAGGATCTCTTCCTTTGAAAGGATGCAAGAAGACATGGGTCACACATTGCCTAGATGAAATCAACATAATATGTCATCATATGAAATATGAGGTGGTTGACAATGATTGTACGAACTCTAATTAGAAGTTCCTGGAAAGGAAATGTGTGAAGAAAGAAAGAGATCATGAAATATGCAACTACGGAGAAAGCAATCAACATCCAAGGACTAAAAGATTTGACCATGATATCTCCATGAAAGATATGATGGCCTTGATGAAGTTTGAAAAAGAAAGAGACCCTTGACAACATATATCTTTTGGAGATGTGTCAATATGTATGCAGGATGTTGATGCTCACAGGAAGATGTCATGACGAAGGTAATTTTGATTTAAAGTTCATTTCTTATTTTGAATAATATCTCGATGGGCTTATGCAGGGTTGCCAAGGGAAGAGTTGTGGATGTCTTCCACAATTGATGCCCATGTAGAAGGATGAAAGATCCTTAAAGAAACATGGCATGAAGAAGGCAACGTGGCATGAAGGAAGACCGGATATGGATTAATGGATCACTTTCCCATGAAAGGAATGATGACATGACTAACTCATGGATGGAAGTGATGGATGGTCTATGCCCTATGAAGAAGTCTCGAAAGATGTAGACTTTATGACAAAGAAGAAATTCATGACATCAAAGGAAGGAGTTCTACAAGCAGCTAGTTGTCCCATGATCTCCACCTAAAGAGCTGCTGGAAGCAAGTCCCTTGTCAAGAGGGAGCTTGGACAAGTCCTTGATTAAGAGGGAGCTTGGGTACATTCCTTTTATGGAATGGGTTGGTCATCCCTAGTTAAGATGGAGTGACAGATATGGTTATCTACTTCATGTGTCATGCACTAAACCAAGACTAACAGTTGTAAGTCTTAGTGAAGGCCATGAAGAGAGATAGACACATCATTCTTGTCTTCACCTGGGAAGATAGAATGGAGGATTGGGTAAGCATCTGGCATTCGATACTCTTTGAGGATGTGGTAGGGCATCCAAGATAAGACTAAGTCGTGGAGGACCGATATTCTTTGATGATTGGGAATCCAAGATAAGAATAGTTCTGGTGGAACATACTTTGAGAGAACCCGGGTGGGGTATGTTCCGAGAGAGACAATGATGAGGGTGTCTATAAATCACTGGTCTCGTCAGCGTTGTGCTCTGGTCTTGTGGAGAGATATAGTTGTTAGCCAAGGCCTTACTATGTGACAACACTGGTTGATATGATGCTATACAGATGGGTTACCAATCCGACTCTTCTTATGAGAATTCTTCATATTGAGAATGTCCAAGTACCTTATGAATACCTCCCTAGTTAAGAGGGAGTGTTGAAAAATGTAACTAGTTTCGGTCTTCATAATGACAAATGTAATCATGATTTTATGTATTTAATGAAAAAGAGAAAAATAAATTTATTATTGTGAGTTTTGAGGCATGGGTTTCATGCTCAAGAGAATTTATTTTTATAGGTCAAAGCACCCATTGAGTGCTTCTAGGTTTGTTATAAATTCATTGAGTCATTGTCATGTATGAATGACCCTTTTGGGCATGTTACATATTGTAGCGAAAATTATTTGAGTCAAATTATAGTCAAAAGACCCCCCAAGGCCAAGTCAATCATGCAAGCATCAAGTCGACCTAATGAAGCAACAAGTTGGCCTAAGGACATGTCAAGTCGGCCTAATAGGAGGCTCAAGGAAGCATATATATAGGGTACTTGGCCTCATTTGGAGAACACACTCATACATACACAAGTTCGATCATAAATAATGAAAAGAAGTGTGAAGAAGAGGAGGTCGAAGGAAGAAGAAGAAGTCAAAGTTTTGGGTTCTGTTTCGGGTTACTTCTCTCCACACGTGCGAAGAAATTAGGGCACATATGGTTGTTGTAAAGCCGAGTTTTAGAAGCAAAGTTAGGTCACCAAAAGGATTTGTTCTGAAAGCCAAGTTCTCTAAGAGAGAATCTACCTAAGCAGAGAAGCGAAGTTGCAGTCGAAGTTGCAGTCGAAGTTGCAGTCGAAGCTGCAGTGGAAGTTGCAGTAAAAGTTGCAATGGAAGTTGCAATTGCAGTCGAAGTTGCAGTTTCTGGGCAAGTCGAAGTTGCAATTTCTGGGCAAGTCGAAAGTGCAGTTGTAGGATAGGTCGAAGTTGCTCGAAAGAGGAGTTACTCAAAGAAGGAGCATTGACTTGGTCTTGGTAGGGTTCTTGGTCAACGGTCTAGGTCTTGGAATTCGTGAATTGACGATTCTATAAGAATAAGAATTCGTTGGGTTTTCCTCTCAAGGTTGAAGAGCTTTTGGCCCTAGTTGATCACCTACATCTTGTGTCCTTTGTCTCATTGTTCTTTATGGTTCAATAGTTGTTTGAAGAAGAAAGAACACAATAATAATCAAGTACAAGAAGAGCCTAATTAAGAAAAGTAAAAAGTCCTCACAAGCAGTTATCATTATAAGAGAAACCATCTAATATCTCTGCCCTAGATTTGTCAACAAGACCAAGTCTAAAGGCATGCTAGATTTGGTGCATTCTGATATATGTGGTTATATGTTTGTGACAATGATCACAAGGTCCTTATATTTTGCGACATTCATAAATGATTATTCCAGGAAGACTTGGATCTACTTCCTAAAGACCAAGGATGAGGTATTCAATCAGTTTCAGGATTTCGGAGCTCTTGTGGAGAACCAGACAAGAAGGAATATTAAGGTGCTAAGATCAGATAATGGGGGCAAGTACACCTCCAACGAGTTCTTGGAGTTTTGCAGACAAGCGGGAATTAAGAAGGAGCTCAGAGCACCTTACAACCCTCACCACAATGGGGTTGCTGAGAGAAAAAATAAGACCATCATGGTGGCAGCAAGGGAAATTATCTATGATCAGGAGTTTCCTATGGTTTTGAAGGAAGAGGCTTGTAATACAACTATCTATGTGCATAACAGGAGTCCTCAGAGGGTGTTGGAGGACATGACTATTGAGGAGTTGTTTACAGGAATGTAACCGAATGTGAGTCACTTGTGCATATTCGATAATCTAGTTTATTTCTGTGTTCCTATAGAGAAGAGGACTAATCTAGAGCCCTTATTTGAGAGGGACATGTTTGTTGGCTACAGTGAGGTCTCGAAGCCCTACTGAGTCTACATTCAAGGACAAAGAAAACTGATCTTGAGTCAGGACTGTTGAGAAATCTAGGGCATTGCGGTTGTAGGATTTATCTTCTAATGATCACTGCTTGTGAGTGCTTTTTACTTCTTTAGATTAGGTTCTTCTCTTTGGTTTAGAGTATTATAGTGTTCTTCTTCATCAAACAGTTAGCAAACCATAAACAATATAGAGACAAGAGACATAGAATGTAGGCGATTAGCCAAGGCCAAAACCTCTCCAACTTGAGAGGAAAACCCAAAACGAATTATTCTTCTTATAGACTACAATTGACGAATACCAAGACCAAGACCCTTAACACAACAACCTCCCCAAAACCAAGTCACACGCCTTTTAAGTTTGACTCCTTCCTTGAGTCAACGATGGTCAAACTTCCTCCTTCTGCCACTATCTCGGTTATCTTTCAGATTTCAGTTCAGATCTGCAACATTCGGCCCTTCTTAAGAAGCCCTAGTTGTAGTACTTGATTAAGTATGATATCCTGAATTCCTTCGCTCTAGGTGGAGACATCTCCTATGGTAATTCGATTTGAGAACCAACCTAACTTTCTCCTTGATCTGACCTTCAATTGCGACTATAATACCTTGGCTCCTTCTGTAGTAGACAGCGCATATTCCTCGCACGTGTGGAGTATGTTAACCCAAAACAGATCAGAAAATAAACTCAAGCATGGTCTTCTTTCCTTCACTTGGTGATAGGCTTCCATTTTTATGAACTTCGCACTTCTTTTCCTTTCCATGATGCTTGATCGAGTTCTATCTTAGGCGAGGCAGAGCTGCCCTATATATAGTGGTTTCTCCATCAAGAATAAGCTGACTTGAGCCATACATTAGGCCGACTTGCCATTCTAGAAAGATCTCCATCTTCTTTTGAGGGCCGACATGAAGGAGTGCTTGTGAAGAGGTCTTGGAGTGTTAATGACTCAAACAAAATTACTTTTTACAAATATGTAACATGTCTTCAATATATGACATTGACTCCCTAGACTTTATGACTTGATGACCAACACTACAAGCTCACAATAGGAGCCTTAACTATAAAATAAAATTCCTTGATCATGAAACCCATGATTCAAGCATTACAAAGATAATTTTATTTTCTTCCTTACATCAATTACATTAAATCATAATTACACATGTCATTATGAAGACCGAACCTAGTTACATTTTTCAACACTCCCTCTTAACTAGGGAGGTATTCATAAGGTACTTGGACATTCTCAATCTAAAGAATTCTCATATGAAGAGTCGGATTGGTAACCCATCTATATAGCATCATATCAACCAGTATTGTCACATAGCAAGGCCTTGACTAACAGCTCTATTTCTCCACAAGACCAGAGCACAATGCTGACGAGACCAATGATTTATAAACACCCTCATCATTGTCTCTCTCGGAAAATTCTTATCTTGGATTCCCAGTCCTCAAAGAATATCGGTCCTCCACGACTTACTCTTATGTTGGATGCCCTACCACATCCTCAAAGAGTATCGGATGCCAGATGCTTACCCAATCCTCAATTCTATCTTCCCAAGTGAAAACAAGAATGATGTGTCTATCTCTCTTCATGGCCTTCACTAAGACTTACAGTGGTTTGTCCTAGTATAGTGCATGACACATGAAGTAGAGAACCATATCTGTCACTCCCTCTTAACCAGGGATGACCAACCCATTCCATAAAAGGAATGTATCCAAGCTCCCTCTTAATCAAGGACTTGTCCAAGATCCCTCTTGACCAGGGACTTGCTTCCAGCAGCTCTTCACGTGGTGATCATGGGACAACCAGTTACTTGTAGAACTCCTTCCTTTTATGTCATCAATTTATTTTTTGTCATAGAGTCTACATCTTTCGGGACTTCTTCGTAGGGCATAGACCATCCATCACTTTTATCCATGAGTCAGTCATGTCATTATTCCTTTCACTGGAAAGTGATCCATTAGTCCATTATTTCTTTCACTGGAAAGTGATCCATTAGTCCATATTTGGTCTTCCTTCATGCCATGTTGCCTTCTTCATGCCATGTTTCCTTAAGGATCTTTCATCTTACTACATGGGCATCAATTGCGGAAGACATCCACAACTCTTTCCTTGGCAACCCTACATAAGCCCATTCAAATATTATTTAAAATAAGAAATAACATTGACACATCTCCAAAAGATATATGTTGTCAAGGGTCTCTTTCTTTTTCAGACTTCATCAGGGTCTTCACATCTTTTATGGAGATATCACGGTCAAATATTTCATTCCTTGGATGTTGATTGCCTTCTTCATAGTTGCATATTTCATGATCTCTTTCCCTTCTTTCTTCACACATTTTTCTTCCTAGGAACTTCCAATCAAAGTTCCTTTAATATTTGTCAACCACCTCATATTTCATATGAGGACATATTATGTTGATTTCCTTTAGTCAAAGTGTGACCCATCCTTTCCTACATCTTTTCAAAGGAGAAGATCATTCCCTTAGATCATGCTCTCGAGATAGAGCATTTCCCCATGTTACCTGCAACCATATGACATGACTCTATTTCATCAAATATGAGCATACATACCTCATTTTCCTTTAGGTTATCTAGAATTCCTTCAGCAACTTCCTTGATTGAAAGAACTTCAATCCCTTAACCTGCTTTACTTCTTTTGACATCATACCATCCTCCCATGAATTCCTACAAGTTGGAATTTTCGATGAGGCACTTGTTTCCTCTTGATTGGTGAACCTTCCGATGAAGATTCCAATAGAGGATCTTGAGTATCCTCATCCTGTAGATGTTTCCTTTTGACCGATGTATGATGAGATTTGTACTAGATGACTTTTTCTTTTTCCCATAAGTACCAGTTATGCCTCTAATGAGGTTACCAAGAGCTATATCCTTCCATGGGTGACTTACATAGACTTCTATTTCAGCTATCTTTCATGCTTCTCTATGATGATGTCACCAGCTCTTGCTTTTAATGCTTCTTTGATGCCATGATGCATCCTATCATTCTCCTTAATGACCCATGATAGCCATATTTTACAACCGAAAACTTAACAACAGAAACTTGAAAAGAACTAGGTAAGGAAGGCTATCTCAATCATAGTAGAGATCTTTTACTTCCTCTTTCTTGGATCTCTTATTTTCAGCTTCTTCCACGGTGATATGGGCTTCTTCTCTTCCCCTTTTGTTATTGTCCTTCTTGAGCTTAGGACAATCTCTCTTGTAAAGCCCATATTCTTGACATCCATAGCATTGAATCTTAGCCATGTTCTTCTTCTTTTTCTAAGGACCAAATTTTCCAAACTTTCCCTTTCCTTTTGTCATTGTAGCATATGCTTGATTTTGCTCACTTGATCCTAAATCAGTTTTTGCCTTCAACCTAGTTTGTTCAATCTTGCATAGTGACCATAGATCCTTGAATGGAGTAGCTTCTTTCTTCCCATAAATGCTTGAAGTAAAGTTACCCCATTCTCTGGTAGTGCATTTAGTACTATGGTGGTCATCTCCTTATCAGACATTATTTCTCCCAAATCTTGAAGTTGATCCCTTATTTCAGATATCCTCATAAAGTATGAGGCTATTTCTTCTTCCTTTAATATCCTTAGCTTGTAGAGTTCTTGCCTTAATGAGATAACTTCTCCTCCAATGCTTACGGAAAACAACTCTACCAGTTTGTCATATATTTCTTTTGAAGTTTCGAGTTTAGATACATATGGGATGAGGGGATCCTTAATTGATTCTATGAGAATCCTTTGAGCCCTTACTTCCCCTTTCATAAAACTTGCAAGTGTTTGAGCATCTTCTTTTGAAGGTTTGGTGATTGAGCCTTTAACATGTTCCATGACCTCATTTTCACTGAGATTCATATTTGTCCTCTTCTTCCATGCAAGAAATTTTGAAGCCCCAACCAATTTGTTGCTTTCCTTGCAAAAAGACATTTTGATAGATTCAGATGTAGACATAAATATACTTACTTGCAAAGATGCTTCTTCCACTTGCTGCTTCCTTGAATTTGATGATGATATAGATAATAGAGAACTTCTCCTTGATGAAGATTGTTCTCTTCAAGAGTGATCCTTGACTCCACAGAGAGGGAAATTACTTTAGATCCTTTGATGGTGATGTCCTTGTTGATGATGATTGATGATGAATTTTTTATGATGTCTTGATGATTCTTGGATGATCTTCTTCCAAGATAAGGATTTTCTTTTGAGATGAAATCCTTATTTCAACGAGAGGGTGATTACCTTAGAATTTTTTATGATGATGACAGCGTCCTTGATTTTGCTTCTCTTGGCTGAGTAGTCTTCAAGTTACTTTGATTTGTAGATCTCTTCGACTTGAGCAGGGTCTTTCTAGTCTTTAGATGATGACTTGAGGATCCCAAGGTTTCTTATTGTGTACACTTCTTCCTTGGTTGAGGGTTTTGACACTTCTTTGTAGATCTTGACTTCAAGATGACCTTCTAGATTTGCTATGATGCCCTCCTCGTGATTTGGTCCTTGAATGCTTGAGTGTCCCTTCATGAGATGCCATTTCCTTGATTTTGTCACCTTAGCTCTGATACCATGTTGAGAAATCTAGGGCATTAAGATTGTAAGATTTCTCTTCTAATGATAACTTCTTATGAGTGCTTTTTACTTCTTTAGATTAGGTTCTTCTCTTTTGTTTAGATTATTATAGTGTTCTTCTTCATCAAACAGTTACCAAAGCATAAGCAATATAGAGACAAGAGATACAGAATGTAGGTGATCAGCCAGGGCCAAAACCTCTCCAACTTTATAGGAAAACCCAAAACGAATTCTTCTTCTTATAGAGACTTCAATTGATGAATACCAAGACCAAGACCCTTGACACAACAACCTCTCCAAGACCAAGTCACAAACCTTCTAAGTTTGACTCCTTCCCTGAGTCGACAATGGTCAAACTTCCTCCTTCTCCCACTATCTCAGCTATCCTTCAAATTTCGGTCCCTTGGTTCAGATCTGCAACTTTTGGCCCTTCTTCAGAAACCCTAGTTGCAGTACTTGATTAAGTATGATATCTTGAATTCCTTCGCTCTAGGTGGAGGCTTCTCCTTTGGTAATTCGGTTTGAGAACCAACCTAACTTTCCCCTCAATCTAACCTTCAATTGTGACTATAATACCTTGGCTACTTCTCGAGTAGACAACACCTATTCCTTGCACGTGTGGAGTATGTTAACCCAAAACAGATCAGAAAGTAAACTCAATTATGGTCTTCTTTCCTTCGCTTGGCGATAGGCTTCCTTTTTTATGAACTTTGCACTTCTTTTCCTTTCCATGATGCTTGATCGAGTTCTATCTTAGGTGAGGCTAAGCTACCCTATATATAGTGGTTTTTCCATCAAGAATAAGCCGACTTGAGCCATGGGTTAGGCCGACTTGCCATTCTAGAAAGATCTCCATATTCTTTTTAGGGGCGACATGAAGGAGTGCTTATGAAGACATCTTGGAGTGTTGATGAATCAAAAAAAATTACTTTTTACAATATGTAACATGTCTTCAATACATAACATTGACTCCCTAGACTTTATGACTTGATGACCAACCCTACAGGCTCACAATGGGAACCTTAACTATAAAATAAAATTCATTGATCATGAAACCCATGATTCAAGCATTACAAAAATAATTTTATTTTCTTCTTTACATCAATTACATAAAAGCATAATTACACATGTCATTATGAAGACCGAACCTAGTTACATTTTTCAACAGGGATTTCTGATTTGATGAGAACAGAACCCTCAAGAGATCTCATGAGCCATGAAGCATGACCCTTATAAGACCGACAAGTACCCACGGGTCTTGACGATTCTTATAGTGAGATGAGTCACTCGCATAAAACCCGCGTTCTTACCCGTACCTGTGAAGACCCGCATTAAACTCATTTACCCGCATTCAACTCTCATTGAACCCGCATAAGACCCGTGAAGACCCTCAAATTCGATTTTTTCTTCTTTAATTTTTTTGGAGATCATGTGGAGGGAAAGGGAAAATGGAGGGAAGAAAATTTTCCGACTCTTATACGAGTCTTATCAAGGTCATTCCCGGGTCTTATGCAGGTTGCCGAGTCAATAGCCAAACGAGTCTTATACGAGTACAAGTCGTTCAACACTGCTCATGAGCGAGAGCCAGTGTTAGGATATTCCGACACATAGGAAATATTTAAGTATAATGTGGTCTAGTGTAGAGTTAGGTAAAGTGTGTTTCTTTACTATGTACTTTTGTAACTTACAATCCGATTGTCACGATATGTTCTAAACATGAAGTGATCTGACGGTTCATTCTCTCCTCGGTATTACCGACACTTGATCCATGGCCTTAACACCCGATTGGTCCATGATCTCTATTTAAAGAGCATGGAGGGTCATTTGTAAGGTGACCGTTCATGAGAGAAGCTTATGTAAATTTTCTTTCTTTTATTAATAAATTTCCTGAAGTGGCCGCATTGGCTCAGGCCGTGCACTGTTTCCCTCTTTGAGGGTTTTAACCACGTCAAGCATACTGGTGTATTGCTCTGTGATCTGTTTGTGAGTAGTGTCCTTTGGTGTTCTATCTGAGGAACTTACCCTGTAAATTCCTATAGCCAGTAGTGGTAGAGAAGGAGCATGAGGCTCCTAAGGTTGAGCAGGGACCAACAGCACTAGTAGGGACACAACCAACAAATTTGGACCATGTGCAGGCTCCTAGTAGTACATTCAAGCAAAGTAGACCATCAACCAGATATTCCAGTTCTTTGGCGCTATCGAGCAGCATCTGCGAGTCGGAGCCATCCACTTTTGAGGAGACTATAGGTGAGTAGGTTTGGAGAGATGCCATGATAGAGGAGTATAGCTCCATCATGAATTGGGATATAGTGTCGAGACCGAAGGGGAAGTCTATGGTCACTTCTCAATGGATCTACAAGATCAAACATGCAACAGATGACAGTTTCAAGAATTATAAAGTGAGGTTCATGGTAAGAGGGTTCTCCCAAAAGGAGGGAGTGGATTACAAAGAGACATTGGCACCCATCACCAGATATGCATCTATTGGAGTAGTTATGTCCATCGCTTCAAAGATGGGGTGGAGGATAAATCAGATGGATGTGAAGATTGTTTTCTTCAATTGGGTAATTGAGGAGGAGGTGTATATTGAGCATCCTCGAATTTTTAGGTATATGGGAGAGATTCCCATATATGCAGGTTGAAGAAGGCCCTTCATTAGCTGAAGCAGAATTCGCATGCATGGTATGCCATGATCAATGGGTATATTCTTGGTTTGGGCTTCACCAAGAGTGAGACGGATCCTAACTTGTACTTTGTACTCGTTGAGGGTGAACTTCTCATATTGGTATTGCATGTGGACGATCTCTTCTTGACAAGATCGGAGAAGCTCATAGGGATGTGCAAAGAGGATCTTGCTTCGGAATTCACCATGAAGGACATCAAGTTCGTGCATTACTTTTTTGGATTGGAGGTGTGGCAGCAGTCAGGAGAAATTTTCCTTCGACAGGGCAAGTATGCGATGGAGACCTTGAGTAGATTCAAAATGGAGGATTATAGGCCTATGTTTACACCTATTTTCACTAACCTGAAAAATTTGAGCAGTTTTGAAGGTGAACTAGTGAATCCCACACTGTATAGGCAGTTGATAGAATCCTTGATGTATCTGGTCAACACTAGGCCAGATATATGTTTTGTTGTGAATATACTCAGCCAATTCATGGTAGAGAAGAGACGGGTTGATTAGGCGGCAGCGAAGCATGTGTTGAAATACATGTATGGGACAGTAGACTTTGGACTGAGATATGTCAGAGCTGGAGGAATGGAGCCGCAGGGGTACACAAATTCTGATTGGGCAGGGAGTGTGGTGGACAGAAAATCCACAACTAGATGTTGTTACAGCTTAGGATCAGCCATGATCTCATGGTTCAGCAAGACGCAGCACTCAATGGCACTCAATTCAGCAAAGGAAGAGTACATGGCAGCAAGTATGGCGAGTTGTGAGGCAGTGTGGCTCAGCAAGATGGTTGCAGGATTATTTATCTGTAGACTAGGCCAACGGTGATACACTGTGATAACCATAGTTGCATTAAGCTCTTTGAAAATCATGTGTTTCATGATTGGTCCAAGCATATCGAAATCAGATGTCGCTTCATCAAAGACAGGATCCAGAGGCGTGTTGTGAGATTGTAGTTCACTTCTACAAAGGAGTAGGTGGCAGATGTTGTCACAAAGCCACCAGTGAAGGGAAAGTATGTGAAGTACTAGGATAAGCTGGGGTTGGTGGAGAAGCGCTTACAAGGTTTGTTAAAGAACAATTCAAGGTATGTCTTAAACTACAAGCTTTGTTACAAGAAAAGGTATGTTCATTCTCTTTTGAAATTTGCTTTACATTACTGACATCGCTATGTCTAGGATTTTGAATCTTAAAAGATTCTTGTTAAGGTGATTAATCATTAAATTGAATATACCCTCGTTATATTATCATTTTGATCGTTCTTGTGAAACCCTAACCTTTAGGGTTCACTGTAAAACCCTATCCTTTTAAATGCTAAGGGTATGGCAATGTTAATAATGAAGCCTTAGTCTTCTTAGGGTTTGTCTAGAACATATGATGAAATCATATTCTCTTGAAATTTAGGGTTTTCGTATTGTTATGATAGAAACCCTAGTTCTTTAGGGTTTGTTGTTAATGTCTAAGCTATATATTGAAACCCTAGATCTTTAGGGTTTGGTGAATTAGGGTTTATAAACAAAAACCTTTGTAATAGTTATAGTAAGATCCTACAAATGAAACCATAGGTATATATTCGTCAATATGATCAAAACCCTAGTCTGAATGAAATTGTTGAATATCTAACTTTGATGTTTGTGTCTTGGGTTTACCTAGTAGATATTGATGTGAAATGCTAGTGCATCCTAGATATGTATACCCAAGTATGCTAACTTATTGATTTAGTTTGTAAAATCTAGGGTTTGTAACAAAACCCTAGCAGAAATTGATATTCTAGGATATACTTTTCGATATGATATAGATTTGATGATAAAATCTATGGTTTGCAACAAACCCTAGTAGAGTATGACATGTAATTCTAAAAGCTTATTGTTGAAACCTTAGATATATATATTGTACTATCGAATTGTTATTGAATTGTTGATATCTAAGGCTTTATGTCTCGAAGATAAAGTTTAGGGTTTATGATATAACCCTAGCAAGAAGTTGAAGTCTAGTATATCAAAAGATGTGCCTCTTGCTGATAATGAACCTAACTAGGTTTAGGTATTTGATGTCTAAAGTTTGAATGTTTTGATGCTTCCACTATTTTAAAATGATAAACATATTATAGTTGTCTTCATGCTTCTGTATATTTGTATTTGGTTGTACCTATTGTTGAAGATTTGCAAGTACATAATATTCAAGATATTCACAAATTGAAGATGATAATGATGAGCATGATGAGCATGATGAAGGAAGCTATAAGAATGATGATGATCAAGATGACCTTGATGCCATAATAAAGAAATGAAGCCTTGAAAGAATGAAGTTTCTCCAATGTTATGAAGTTGTTGGTCTCCTCAAATTGAGAGGGAGCTTGGATAGAAGAAACGATATATCCCCCCAATTGAGAGGGAGGGCATATTACGGCAAAAGCATAATACCTTGAAGCAAGAATGAAATTGAATGAATGAAAGTACTACAAATGAACGTTCGTGATTCATAAAGTTATAAAAAAAGACTTGAGAAGTACTGAGATTGTATTTGGTGTTGCTGAAGAAATAGAAAAGGAAAACTTCCGATAGGATTGAAGATAATATAAGTAGCATTAGAATGATTGAGGACCTCGAAGGTTTGTGTTTACTTGTATATATACATTTATTACTAAATGGGGTTGTGATTGTGCAGGATCTCTCCATAAAAGATTGAACATTTGAAGCATACTTGGATTGATGGATATATCTGATTTAGTTGATTAGGAGAGATGAAGCATCTTATGGCAAGATGCTTGGCAGGACATCTGGTCGGCCTATGTGTTGATGTCTAGATCCCGAAGTAGGGAGGGTGGCGTTGGTCATGGAGCTCCGACCTTGGATCCTAAATCCTTGGGTTGGCGATAGAGCTTAAAAGACTAATGGTACCTAGAGTAGCTAAAGCTTGAGTCCATCTTAGTCCTACCCGATTAGAGTACCCTAATTAGGTATCTAATCTATAGCACTACGTTTGTTGTACTTCTGTATATATATGTAATTATGAATACCTCCCTAGTTAAGAAGTGTTAAAGAATGTAACTAGTGTCGATCTTCAATTCATAATTGTATTTGAGTCATGATGTAATGTATTTGTCAAAAGAAAGAAAAAGAAATTTTATTATTAAAGAAACTGACTTATTAAAGCATGGGTTTCATGCTTGGGTCAATGGTTTTTAGGTCAAAGCCTCCATTGTAGGCTTCTAGGGGTTATGTCATAATGTAAAACTTGGGCTTCATTTGTCAAGAAAGAAATTTATTTTAATGTAAAATAGGTCAATTAGGTCTCCTCCACCAAGTCGACATCAAACTAAACAAGTCGGCCAAACTGTGGAGCAGAATCTCCTATATAAAGGCAACAACTCGACCTCATTTGGAGCACTCACTCACAAAGTTCGATCTGCAGTTGTTGAGGCAAGTAAAAAGTGTGAAATTTAAGGAAGAAGGTGGAAAAGGCTAGAGAAGAAGGAGGTCATTATCAAGCACAAGAAGTCGAAATTCTCTCTCTCTCTCTCTCACATGTGTGAAGTTGTTGAGTTGCTGGAAGAGCCGAAGTTGCAATAATATAGTTGGGCCAAAATTTTGGATTTGTTGGGGACCGAAATTATGGGTTGTTGCTAGGCTAAAGCTGCTAGACAAGAAGAGACTACTGAAATTTGTTGAATCATATTGGAACGCTGACTTGGTGGAGGAGGAAGGTCTTTTGGTCTAGGGTCTTGGTCTATCTCAACTTGAATTTTCTAGTGGAAGAGTTTTACTAGGTTTTCCCCTATAGAGGGGATTTAGCCGTAGCAGAGTGCCTACATCTGGTGTCTTGATCTTCATGTTTTGTTTTTGATAATTGCTTGATGAAACAAAGATAAAAGAAGAAGATAAGAAAGTTAATAAGAACACAAAGATATCATAAGTAATTATCAATGGAAGAAAATATTTCTGCCTTTCTGATTTTCTAACAGTATTCAGTAGAATAAATCAGTCTAAACCCTTTCCTTACACTACTTGACGGAGTGAGCTCCTTGGAGGGTCTCCTCCCATGGTTATTCATACACCCTAGGTCTTGTGTGGTCTCATTCCAAGTCTTTCTCAAGCATAGAAAAAGCTTATTTAAAGGCATATAATCATCTCTTAAAGCTTCTTAAGAGGTCCTTAACATCTTTGGAGCCTTGACCTTAGGCATTCTTGTGATTATGGAATACCCCTAAACCTAGGTCTAGGTCTTCCTAATAAGTCTCTCTTGGAGAGTCGTTAGCTTCTCTTGAAGCATTAAGCCCTAATTGAGCCTCTCCTTTGAATGGCCATTGGAAAACACATCATACCTTGTCATTGATCATATCATTATTGGTGATTCCCATCATACCAGGACTCCTCCCATTGATGAAAGTCTATAAAGAGCAGGGGACACTGACTAAGGTGACAGTGGGTCTTTGTCCCATTGTTGTCATTTGGTATAGTAGTTGTCCCTTAGGTACCCCTCCTAGGACCCTTGCTAGATTGTGTGGCAACAGGTTCCTCAACAGATCTCTTCTGCAATGGCAAAACCTCTTCGTCTAGTCACCTAATCATCATAGAGGGCCTCTACTCCGATGGGAAACTTAATTATTGTTGTTCTAAATTCTAATCAGCGATCGAGCAATTAATCCCTCGCAATTCTTTCATTCTCTACTCTCATCCCCTTCCAACCAACTTAGTCCTTTCCCTCCCATTGTCAATCTTGTTTGCTTTGTATCCCCTTATTTAGTCATCTTAGGCCTGATGGCAAACAGATCCAATTCATCTTGCAAGCTAGCTTAGGAACACCAGGTGGAAGAATTCGAAGAGCTCAATTCTCAATATTATTGTCTCCAGATTAGAATTATGAGATCAGATTCTTGGGTTGAATTATTGTATATATTCCAATCAAAAGATAAATGATGAATGACGAAATCAAGGCCCTTCGCTCTTTAATTGAGGACATTTGGATCATGAGACTAGGAGATCAATCTTCTCCAACCCACTCAGGCACAGCTTCGTTCCCACTAGGAACTCAATGCCTCCCTATCTTGAACGCTCCAGCTCCAACAAAAACACAAGATTGTTGCATGATTCAATGGTCCCCTCCAATCCCATGTCCCTCTAAATGAAGCGCTTTGTGATTTTAATTTTAGGAATATACTACAAAGATTACTCTGTAAATATCTATTTTGAATATATATATCCCTTGCAATAGTTAGGAATAGTGCTATCTTGAGACAAAATTTTTGGAATGGCCCCATTTGGTTGTAATCCTTAGATTTTGTACTTTTGTTGCATCATCTCGACACAAATTTTACTAATACAAATTAACTAGTTTTAGTCTACATATATCATCTTAGATCAAATGCCAATAACATATCCAAATAATTATTATTATACTATCATTCTTACAATGTTGGCAATAACTTGCATAAGTTGCATTGTTGACAACTCCATACTGGTCCAATTCATAATCACGCACTTTTAACTCGAGCTCAAAGGGTTTATCCATACTGCATGTCCAGTCAAAAAAATATCATATTAAAATCATATGCTATTAATACAATCAAAAACAATCTCACAAATTCAAATGCAACAAAGTTAATCACTAGTCAATCTATCCTAGTAGACATTGTGACTAAAGTTACATAAATGCATTACATGGTTGCATAGCAATATTTAGTTTAGTTTGATGTCTTAAGACACAAATCATCTTGCCTAGATGCTTCACAACAAGAACTCATCAAATATTACTAGATATTATAGAGACAATTCATCAAATACTAGTAGAGATAATGGAGAAAAATATCAAGAACTAGGATATGTGACTAAAAGATAATAACATATGTTGAAATAAGACTAGATTTCCTAAGGGTTCCAACAAAATGTCATATATCCATCTAATTGGGCCTCTACATCAAATGCTTGAAAAACATCTAGAGTAATATTTAATGAAAATATCTTGAGACATCACATGCAAAAAAATAATTCCATTACCTACAAATACAAGACCATGTTCTTGAAGCCAAGAATTAATAAATCTCTTTTTAACCATGCAAGGAGAATCCATAGTTGTTTTATGCTTTAAAAAGTATATGACAAATTTGAAGCATCACATGAAATGAGATGATTGAACAATACTTGTCAAAGAAATTAACATGTGTAAGAAAATATTCTCCAATATTCTAAGGTTTCACATAGTACTAGGGATGTAATATACCTAGTGAACTTCCAAATTCATCACATACCAAGATGTTACTAATTCAAACTTCAACTAGTGTTCTTATTTGATATGCATATGAAATGGCAGCTAAGGATATACCTTTCACAAAAATAGGGCACATTAATCAATTCAAATATAATGTTGAATGTAATGCGCCATATATCAATAAGATACCTCCTTAAATAACTATCCTTCCTAGTGGATAACCTAAGCTTAATGCACTTATTTTGGAGTTTATTAATATAGAGTTTTCTCCCAAAGCACCTTCAATGCAAGCTCTAAACAACCTATTCATGTTAAATTCGACCATATTATTGCATTTTTTATAGATAGAACAAGGATTTCTATGTTTCCAATAAATGAAATAACCTTTAACTCTTATCTTTGAAGTATAACCACATGCCTAAAATCGTAATTCACCTAGGTCATTTTGCATTTGACCTATTCACAACTTGACCTATTTCGTCATGACCCTTAGATTGCCACTTGATCAATTCTATGTTATGTTCTAATATTAATTATCACATATTACACAAGGTTAGCCATCCTAGCACTACTCTTAGCCAAGTAAAATCAATTCTATATTGTAGTCTTGAAAGAAACATTTAGTTGATTCCCAAAAAGACATAACCATAGAATTTAATCATTATTTTGATTTTATAAAAAAACATGAGCAGGGCTAGTTACAATCAGAGACTCAAGGGACAGTTGCAAAAACCAGTTGAAGGAATAGTAGATCAGTTCTCAGTTGTAGTAGTTGCAGCAACAGCAGCAGCATGAGATCAGATGCAGCGTAGGTAGTGTTGGTAGCAGTGCAGGGAGGCACAGTGCAATGTCAGTAGCAGCGCAAATGCAGAATGGTTCAGCTACAAGTTTAGCAGGTGAATCAAAGTATGCACAGTAGCTTGGTGGACAGTGATAGTCTATTGCAGATGTCAGACAACAGCAACATGGTCCGACTACAGATGAGAGATGTTGGGGAGAGAACACCTTCCTCGCTAAGAGGGAGTGTTAGTTTTTTTATCAATTTGGTAACATCGGACAAGTGTTCTAGTCTCAATTTGTTTTGAACAAGCTAAGGAACACGAGATCTCCAATAACCAAAAGGGTTTCGCGAGATAAACTTGTGAAACGCATTAATTAAATTAATTATCCATCATTTAAATATTTCTTAAGTCTAACTTAGGAAAAGTGGTTAATTAGAGTGAATTAATTAAGGAGATCAACTTATGCTCTAGAGACATACAAAAAATGAGTTGGATCAAGTTTGAGATGATAGTACTCATCGACAAGGATCTAATTGTGGTCATTGAAGCTCCAGCGAGATATTATAAGAGCAAATCAATGGGATGGAGATAAACAAAAGACGGAGAGTGACTTACCTTAGCAGATCGAGCTACCCAATTACAGTGATTCAGCGAGGGAGAAAGTTCGAGCCAGAGAGAGCATCAAAGAGAGGGAGCCGCAGATAATTCGGGAGGAGCATTCTGGAGAGTTTCCCAACAATTTTCCAATGTCAGAGAGGCAGGGAAAAGGAAGCAGAAATTATTTTGCAGAGAGGTCGTGCAGCCAATGTGACCAGCTAGAAACCCTAATGTGAGTGCCTGGAGAGAGGTCGTTTCAATTGTCAAAGGTCAGAAAGATCATTCGGAAGACAAAGCGAATTTTTAAAGAGGCCGAGAGAGGTAAGACAGCTCATCTACAGCTAGCTAGCAGGCAGTGCGAATTGTTCCAGGCCAACAACGCACATTTATGGTGAGGAGTGTGAGCAAGCCAGTGGGAGGCCCAGTTGATTTGCAGAGGGAGAAAATATCTCCTAGAGATTTTACTAGTGTATTTACTGAAGGATTGCCAGTTTGGCATCTAGATTATTGTACTCCCAGAATTTGTTGCATAATAAAAATAAACCCTCATCTGTTACACTAGTTTTACCTTCAAGGTTTCTCTGGGGAATTTTTAGTCCAAAAATTATTTTGTCGATTTTAATGTGTGTGCATCTATTTCTCAATTCCTGGTTTATTTTCTACAACATAGTTTATCGTGAAGATTGTGGTTGTGAATTATTCGTTAATTGTCGTAAACAATTAAACTATTAATAATTAGGAGAATAATATCCATTAATTGTAATCAAGGAATTTTCACATTGTAAACCATTTTCAAGGGTATATGCGGTCAAGAGAAACTTCCGTCTTTTGAGAGGCTTTGGGATGACTACATCTAGAAAGAGTCTGAAGCTAGCAAGCAAGGAGGAGATGAGAATCTAGGCCTTGTCAATCAAGCGAAAAAGGGCAAATGAAAAGGTTCCGACAAAAAGGGTGAAGGTGAAGGGTTAACCTCACAGTTAGGGAAGGACTTGAGCAAGATCAAGTGCTTCATATGCTAAAGAATGGACATTATGCATCTTAGTGTCCAAAGAAGAAGAAGGGTAAGGGAAAATTGCAACAAGTAGCAACGTTAGCAGAAACTTAGTTGGATGAGTTTGTTGCAAAGTTTGAAAAGGACTTCTCACTAGTCTCTTTCCCTTCTACCAGCACAATCACTAAGAGCGCATGGTACTTGGATAGTACATTTCATCACGTGACAGGAACACAGGAAATATTTAGCAGTCTAACAAAGGACTTGAATATTCATGCGGAGCTTGGTAATGATACTAAGTATCTAGTGAGGGCAGTGGGAATAGTTTTGTTCCAACTTGAATCTAGTGATTCGTTTAAAGCCAAGGACGTGTTATATGTACTGGGACTTAGGAAGAATTTGCTCTCAACCTTAGTTATGGAGGATTGGGATTTTGTCGTTATGTTTCAAAAAGGGTAAGTACTCATTTGGCTGAAGGAATCTAGCCTTGACACTACAAAGGACATTGGGGTTAGAGAGGGAAAACTATAGAGGCTACAAGATAAACCAGTTCAAGCCTTGGTTCATAAGAGTGACAACCTCTGTAGGCTGTGAGTTATGGCACAAGAGGATGGGACACCTACTCTATAGGGCATTTTGTTGATTACAAGCCAGATTGTCACTAGTCTACCAAATTTCAGCATCGAGCAACAAGCACTGTGTAGATGGTGTGCACTTAGCAAGAATGTCGAGGCTTCTTTTCCAAGTAGTGAGCATGTTGAAAATTAACGAGAAAAGTGATTCCTTGATTTGTGCCTTAATTCAAGGAGTCAAAGCCGAGTTCCTTTTTGAGCATGGTCGAGTTCCTAAAATTTAGGAGTTTCCCTAAAAATTAGGATTGCATGAGGCAGTTAACTGATGTGTTGAAATTGAAAGTCAAGTTCCTGATTTTCTATTGTGGGTTAGTTTGGAAACTAAAAGAACAAGTGGAGTAGGGCTCCAAAATTTTAGGAGGAGCTATTTAACAAGTTGTGTTAACTATTGTTAACTAGAAAATCCCAATTTGACTTTCCACACAAAGAACTCACTAATTTTAACCATTCAAATTTCCTTTAAAAGGAGGAACGAAGGCACAAGTTTAATCATTGTTTTGGTGAGCACGAGTTGGTGAGACCAAGCAATAGGATGCACAAGTTTGTGCATGCAGCTTGTGAGAGGAAGAGTGTGCAAGAGAAGCTTGTGCACAGATTGTGTTGAGATCGAGGGGCAGTAGCATAGGATGATTTCTCCTGCTTTGATATTTGTTTGTGGGGTATGTTCACTTCATTAGATTAGCTTCTTCTTTAGCTTGTTTACTATTAGTGTTTTCTTCATCAAACAATTACCAAGTCACAAAGAACACAAGGAAAAGGACACAAGATGTAGGCCATCAGCCAAGGCCAAAACCTCTCCAACCTTAGAGGAAAACCCACAAGAATTCTTCTTCATATAGAATCTTCAATTGACAAATTCCAAGACCTAGACCCCTTGGACCCAAAACCCCTCCAAGACCAAGTCAAAGCTTCTTCTTGATGAACTTCACTTCCTACATGTCAACGTTGGTCAAATTTGTTCCACAGCTTCAAATTTTGGCCCTAGCTTAGAATTTTGACTTGTTGTTGCAGACCTACAATTTCAACTTCTTTTGCAAAAACCCTAGGTCACACGTGTGGCTTTAAAATGGACAAATTTTCCTCCTTTCGTCTTCGCTTGACTTGACTTCCCTTCCTCGATGATTTTCCTTGCTAGAGAGACCTTCTTTAACCCAAAACCTTCGACTCTCTTGGAGTGACTGCAATTCAGTACAGGGTTGTGGGGGGTTGCCTTGCTAGAGAGACCTTCTTTAACCCAAAACCTTCGACTCTCTTGGAGTGACTGCAATTCGGTACAGGGTTGTGGGGGGGCGCCCCCCCCCTCACGTCCCCGCTCCCAATTCGCGCTCCGGGCAGGAGCTATTCAGGAGCTAGTCGGGGGTGCGCTCCCGACAAAAAAAAAACTCTCACTGGTTTTTCAGGAGCATTTAGGGGAGCGTTCTCTCCTTGATCGCTCACATACACTCCGAGAGCGTTTTTTTCAGCAGAGGAAGTAGTCGAGGAGCAATCACTCCCAACCGCTCCCCCCTTTGGAAAAACACTCCCATCAGTCGGCGCCGAAAAAAAAGGTCGTGTGGCTGAGAGGGAGGGCGACAGCCGACGGCGAAGAGGAGAGAGGAAAGGGAGGGAAAGAGGAGGCGGGAAAAGATAAATAGACCCTCTCCCCTCCCATTATTCACCTCTTCCATTGAAAGCAAGAGGAGCAAGAGAGAGTTTAGAGCTTGGAGAGACGAGATTGGTGAGAGAGGAGCTTGGAGGAGCTTGAAGAGATTGAAAGGGGAGATTGGAGCTTGGGATTGAAGGCTAAAGAGGTAGGATCTACACTCTAATCTAACATTTTTTTATGTTCATTGCTAAATAAATAAATAAATAATTTCTCTATTTCCCATTTCCATTCCATTTTTTTGCAGACTCAAAACTTCAAAATTCAAACATCATGGTTATATGGCTTGGCATTTTCTTCTTCTTGGTTCCTTTTTTGGTTATTATGGTGTTGGAAAGTAGAAGGAGGAGGGTTGATCATGAAGAAGAAGATGAAGAAGTGGATTATAGTGGATCTGATGAAAACCTGGAGAGGAGTACCTTGGTGAGGAGGAAGAGAGTGAACATGATTCAGTGCAAAAAGCTAAACAAGACCAAACCCCATTGTGAAAATATGTTTCTAGGCTTGAAGGAGGGAAAGGGGGTGGAACCACTAAATTTGATTGCTCCCATTGCAACAAAACTTACACAGGTTCATACACCCATGCCAGAAAGCACCTTTGTGGAAGAAGGCCATGGGATGAAGATAAACCAATAGTAATCAAAACTTGTGCAAGTGTGTCAACGACCGATAGAGCCAAATATATAAGGGAAGAGGAGGAAGCCCAGTACAAATCTAAAAAATCAAAGGGTTTCTTTGAACATAGCTCACAATCACATCAACATGCACAAAGAACTCCTTCAGCATCCTCCTATGGCACTGAATATGGAGGCACAGGACCAAACATCTCTTTAAGGCGTAGAACCATATCAGATTTCCTTGATGAAGGGTGTAGGAATGATGTGGATTCAAAAATTTATTGATTTCTCTATGCATGTGGGATACCATTCAATCTTCTTTGCTCACCTTATTGGCATGAAATGGTTTCTACCATAAATGATGCCCCTAAAGGATACAAGAGCCCTGGGTATGACAAGGCTAGAACCATTGGACTTGATCATGAAAAAACAAAAATATCACAATTCTTTGAGTAGAATGAGCATGGGGTATCCATTGTATCTTATGGATGGAAAAATGTAAAAGGCAAGCCATCGATAAGTGTTCTTGTTGTGTCTGTTAGTTGTGCCATCTTTCTTTCAGCATAAGATTACTCAAAGAAGGTCAAGACCGACATCAACATTGCAGAACCATTACTTGAAACAATTGAACATATTGGGCCATACAATGTCATCCAAATCATCACTGATAATGCTGCTAATTGTAAGGCAGCGGGAGCAATTATTGAGGATAAATACCCCAACATATTTTGGTCTATGTGTTTGGTTCACACAATGAACCTTTTGGTGCATGATATTATTAAGAAAAAAAACCAACAATACAAATGGATTGGTGATTGGTACAATAGAGGCAAACAAATGATAAAATTTATTACAAATCATAGCAATACCCATGGGCTTTTCCACAGTCACTCAAGATTGGAGTTGTTGAAGATTGCGAAGACTAGATTTTCTAGCTATTACCTCACCTTCAGGCGCCTTTTGAAGGTAAGAGAGTCATTGGCTAGCATGGTATCAAGTCCACACTCGCAGATATTAAAGGACATGGCTACAAATGCAGTTGACAAGCAAGGTTTGAACAGGTGGAGGAGACCACTCTTGATGGTCTTGTTTTGGGCACGTGTGAGGCAAGTATTGGAATTCACCAAGCCCATTTATAACATGATTTGTTTTGCAGATATAGATAAACCAGTGATTGGGGAGGTGTATGAGCAGATGGATACCATGTTGGGGCAAATAAAAGATATTGTTCAGAAATATGATCCAACTTGTATACACTGATTCACAATTGTGTGTGTACATAGTGGAATAAACTTAATGTTCCACTACATGCCTTGGCATATATCTTTGTGCCAAAATACTACTCTCCATCTTGGTTGGGCCAGCCTGCACCTGGGGGTGGGTTAGGGTCAAACCCCATAGAGTTCCAAAGGTATCTACAGGATATATGCAAGCATTAGACAAGTTGGTACCTAACAGGGAGGAGTGTGCTAATCTGTGTCTTGAATTAGGCAGATACTTCAGTTGCACTGGCTTGTTTGGTTCTTTGCATGCAATGGAAGATAGAGACAGATTTGATGCTCTCACATGGCGGGAAGCATGTGGCAGCATGGGACTTTTGCCAAAATTGGCAAAAAAAGTTCTCTCACGGGATGTAAATACTTCTGTGGAGAGGCGTTGGAGCACCTACAGCTTCATACATAATGTGAGAAGAAACTGTTAAAATTGGCAACTAGGGCCAAACTCCATGTGGGTCATCTTATTAATGGCAGCTGATATTTTTCTTGGATCCCTCTCATCGAGAGGTGTAGGATTGATCTAAAGATCATCTTATTCCAATAAGTATTC
>APFE030140923.1:115605-142614 GCA_000404065.3 Pinus taeda | reverse complement strand
TGTTATGGGACAATTCGTCAAGGTCGGCCAACAACCAAATAAACCCCACATGTGCTCAACGTTTTAGTATAAATAGAGGTGCCTTGAAAGTCATTTGAGAACACACAACTCTCATGATCTCCCTCTCTCCACTTGTTTGTTGCCTTTTCTCAAGGAAGACACAGTGGAAAGGGTCATCTAATAGAGCCCTAGATGCAGTCATCAAAGGTGCCCTAGCTGCAGTTGAAGGGAGAGCCCTAGCTGCAGCCTTGAAGGAGATATGGTCGCAGATCTAAGAAGCCCTAGCCGCAGTCAACAACGGTTCTAATGCACAGCAAGAAAAGACCCTAATCCACAGCAAAGAGGCAGCCCTATATGCAACTAAGAAGAGACCCTAAGCCATAGCAAAAGAAGACCTACCCGCAGATCAAAGGAGCCCTAACGCAGCAAGTAGAAGCATGTTGACAGCGTGAAATTATTCGGGTTGTTGTAGGTGACAACGCAGTAATAGAAGTTGTTCTAGGCATGTTTTGAGGATTGTTTGCAAGACAGGGAGCCACAGTCATAAGGTGAGGTTGTGCGCTAAAGAAGTCTGCACTCAAGTCTAAGAACAAATCAACGTAGGGCTGAATTGTGTATGCGTTTGGGTGTTGCCAAGAGCAGCCAGCTAAGCCGAGATCTTCAGGGAGGAAACTGTGATGTTTGAGTGTCATTGGGCAGACCAAAATCTAAAACTAGCTGTTGTGCTAGGCCGTAGGCCATAGCACACAGCTAGAGGTTGTGATAAAAGCAATCTAGGGTGGACAAGACCTTTGGAAGGCATCTTGGCATGAGAGAAGGGTCTCCAAGGTAAACTGTTGTCCTAAAAGGACTTAGCCCCTGACTGTGTGGTAGACTACAAGTCATGCCCTAACCTGAACACAATGATAACAATAATGGTAATTGGTGTAGCAGTTGTACATCGGTGCAGCAATGGCACATAGGAGCAACAATACATAGCACAATGTACAATGCAGCATAGTGCACATAATAATAGTGATGGTGCAGCGTGGCGTAGAACAGTATTGCTAGACATTGGTGCTACAATGGGACAACATGGTAATGATGAGGTATTACAGCATGCAATGGTAAAGCATGATGCAACATGGGACAGCTGCAAGCGTGAAGAATCATGGACAGCAACATCATGGTAAAGCATGGACAGCAGCAATACAGTGTTGCAAGTACATTGGAACAGCAGTAAGCATGGTGCAGCAGTGGCACGATGTACAGCAGTGCTAAACACTGGGACAGCAACAGCATGAGGTCCAGCATTGTGATGATGGGTGTAGCATGGTGCAACACGGTGAGGTGCAGCATGATGACAAGATGCAACACTATGATAGGTGAAGGAGTAACCTTGGAGAATCAGTTGAAGCAGCATGTCTTCAACTAATCTCATGTATCATCATCCTAGGAGATGATCTATGTTCTTATCTAGATAAGTCAAAGTGTTGACTTCTGTTGTAAATGTACTATCTCTATCTCTCTCTCTCTCTGTTGAACTATTGAAGAACATATAAGAAGAATTGACGAAGGGTTTCCCCACAATGGGATTTGTCCCTGGCTAGCGCCATATCTTGTGTCCTCTTGTCTTGGCTTGTCTTCTGCATTTATATTTATGTTTTATCTGCAGTTTACTTTAATGTTGATGTGATTGCTAATCTGGAAAAGATATTGAGCTAACTGTGAAAATTGAAATAAATTGCTCTAGCATAGAACATACCTAAAATTAACAAAAACAGACTCAATGAAAATCAGGCAGAAAGCCTAGTTTATGTGCACTACAACTTGAGGTTGTTGAGTCATGATTGTGATCGGGCTTATGAGGATCCAACATATAAAATTTGGGACAACTACCAAGAGGAATATAATTTGGAGGATGGCACTATACATCTTGAAGAATTGGAAGCAGAACTTATGAGAGATGAAGATGAAGCAACAACAACCATGCCACCCCCACCATCCACTAGCAGTGTCAATGCTTGAGTTCCAAGTCTTGTTCCTTTGCTACCGCTGCCTCCATGTACATCCTCACATGGAGGGCATGTGCCTTCTGGTTCTGGTCGTGCGACTGTGCAGGAGGAGACTCCTAGAAGACCACCACGACCTGCTCAGAAATTACACATTTCTCGTGGCAGCAAGAGGAAGTTGTAGATGATAGATTTACTTGTCTTTTCTAGTTTCTAGTCGTTTTAATAATTGTTGACTCTTTCATATTTATTATGATATTTTTTGTAAACAATATATGACAATTTAAGTTTGAAGCTTGAAGTTGGCAATTATAACTCATTAGTAATGAATTATGAATATGATGCTTCGTGAAAGTTGAAAGTTGTTTCATTTCATTTCATGTTAGATATTCTTTGTCGTAATGATTACACTTAGCTTACAAGTACAACTTTGGTGATCAATTATGATAAATGTTATATATTGAATTTTGAAAGTTTGAAAATTTAAGATTGATGAATCATGAGACTCAATATGTCGTATGTTACTAACTTGTGGACGTGGTTGATGAAGATTATAACTTCTAGATGATTGTTGTTATATGGTTCAATCTATGTTTTTTATTATTTTTATATCTAATTCATCATTTTACATGCTTTTGTTGACATATATGCATCAAAATATAAAAAATGTAAAAATATATATTATAATAAAACGCTCCCGATTTCGCTCCCGGAGCGAAATCGGGAGCTTCTAAAAATGTCGCTCCCGCTCCCAAGTAACCTTTTCGGTATCTTTTGTTGCAAGATGATACCCTAACCTTCGCATGTGTTGAATAATTTAGCCCAAAACAGATCTAAAAACTCGATCTTTCTTCTCTTCCTTTCGTCCTCTTATTTGCACGTCTCTTCTTCCTTGATCAAACTTGAGCGAGTTGTAAGTGTATTCTTGAATGAGGTCAAGCGCCCTATATATAGGCTTCTAGTCACTTGATATTAGGCCGACTTGTTACTGTCTTAGGCCGACTTGTTGCTTGTGTAGGCCGACTTGTTTGATAGCACTTGACGAAGTCTTAGAGGGTCATTTTCACTCTATTTTGACTTAAATAATGTCTTTTACAATATGTAACATGCCCCAAATGGGTCTTTCATACATGACAATGACTTAATGACTTGTAGACTCAATGACAAGCCCTAGGAGCTCACAATGGGAGCTTGACCTAAAAATAAATTTCCTTGAGCATGAAACCCATGCCTCAAGAACAACAATAGTAAATTTATTTTTCTCATTACATCAAATACATACAATCATGATTACGTATGTCATTAGGAAGATCGAACCTAGTTACATACTTCAGCACTCCTCTTAACTAGGGAGGTATTCATAATCCATACAAGGTGCTTGGACATTCTCAATCTAAATAATTCTCATAAGAAAAGTCAAATTGGTAACCCATCTGTTTAGCATCATACTAACCAGCTTTGTCACATAGCAAGGCCTTGGCTAACAACTCTATCTCTCCACAAGATCAAAGCACAATGTTGACGAGACCAATGACTTATAGACACCATCGTCATTGTCTCTCAAGGTACATACCCTACCCAGGTGTTCACAGGGTATGTCCTCCCAGGACTATTCTTATCTTGGATTTCTAGTCCTCAAAGAATATTGATCCTCTACGACTACTCTTATGTTGGATGTCGTACCTCATCCTCAAAGAGTATCGAATGTCAGATGCTTACCCAATCGTCCATTCTTTCTTCCAAAGTGAAGATAAGAATGATGTGTGTATCTCTCCCTCTCAACTAGGGAGGATATACCCATTCCTATGAAGGAATGTACTCATTCCTATAAAGAAATGTACCCAAGCTCCAAGGACTTGCTTTCAACAGCATCCTTCTACCTTTGGTGGAGATCATGAGACCTTCAGCTGCTTGAAGAGCTCCTCCTTTCGATGACATGGATATCATCTTTATCATTATGGAGCCTTCATCTTTTGAGACTTCTTGTAGGGCATCAGCCATCCATCACTTTCCTTCACGAACCATGTCAGTCATCTCATCCTTTTCTTCATTGGAAAGTGGTCTTCTAACACACATCTGGCTTTTCTTCATACAACTACCTCTTTCCAAGTCATGTTTCCTTTAAGATATTCCATCCAATCACATGAGTGCTAGTTGTAGATGACATTTACAACTCTCTTTTGGTAGCCTTGTATCAACCCATCCAGATGTTGTTCAAAAAAAAATGAACATCAAATCAAAGCTACCTTTTGTGATGGCCTTTCATCATGACATCTTGCTTACAACATCAACATCCTGCACATTTATAAGCACATCTCCAAGAATTTCAATGTCGAAGGTCTCCTTTCTTTGCAGACCTTATCAGGGTCTTCATGCCTTCTTCATGGAGATATCATCGCCAATTCTTCTAGTCATTGGACGTTGATTTCCATAGTTGCACTTCTCACGATCTCTTCTTTCTTTCTTCACATATTGTTCCCCAGGAACTTCCATCCAGAGTTCCTTTATCTTTGTCAACCACCTCATATGAGGACATCTTATGTTGATTTCATCTTTTCAATATGTGAACCATGTCTTCATGCATTTATCCAAAGGAAGGGATCCCTTTTCTTTGATCATGCTCATGAGGTAGAGCTATTTGCAACTATATGATGACATGCCTTATTTTATCAAAACGCATACATACCTCTTTTCTTTTTTTGGTCATCTAGACTTCCTTCGACAGCTTCCCTTCTATGATTGAAAGTACTTCATCCGTCTTGACCAGTTGCACTCCTTTGTCATCATGCCATCACCCTGCTAATCAGTGAATCCCATACAAGGTGGAATTCTCAGCGAGACACTTACTTTTCCAAGAGAGGTGAACCTTCTAATGAAGATTCCAACGAAGGATCTTGATTATCCTCATCCTACAAATGTTCCTTCCTAATGATGATGATGTATGATGAGCTCTATGCTAGATGACTTTCTTCTACCCATAAGTACTACTTATGTTTTCAATGAGGTTGCCAAGAGCTACTTCCTTCTAATGATGACTGCCATAGACTTCTACTTCAGCTATCTTTCAAGCTTCTTACGATGATGTCACGTGCTCTTGCTTCAATCGTATGCTCTTATGACGCCATCTCCTAAAATGATGCATCCAATCATGCTTCTAATGTTTCCTACCATGATAGCTATACTTTACAAAAACTGAAAAGAACTTGATGGAGAAGATTATCTCAATCGTACTAGAGAGAGAACTTTCCAAATTGGGAAAGGTTTTGGACTCACTACATACAGGAAGAGATCCAAAGAGAAACCATTGAAGGGAGATCAATTATGACATAGGACCAGGAGAATTGTGCCCTGGCAAGCAAGAGTAGCAAGGCCAAGGGCAAGAAGGGCCAAGGAGAGGTTGGGTCCAATGAGAAGGGCAAGAAGAAGGATCTAAGTAAGATCAAGTGCTTCCATTGCCATGAGTTTCGACACTATGCTTCTAAGTGTCCTGGTAAGAAGAAGAGGGTCGAGAAGGATCATGTTGCTACATCAACGGAGGTAGACGACTTTTCTACCTAGTTCAAGAAGGATTTCTCATTGATAACTTGCATGGCAAGCTTAGCAGATAGCAGTATGTGGTATATTGATTCAGGGGCTTCCTTCCACATGACCGGGAACAAGAAGAGTTTCAGCCACTTGAAGGAGAAGGACATGCAGGTTGAGATTGAGCTAGGAGATGATGGTCAGTATGCAACTAGAGGAGTTGGTACTGTCAGCTTTCGGAGGGAGTCAAGTTCCCTTCATCTCAAATATGTTCTTTATGCTCCAAGATTGAGGCAGAATCTTATTTCGGTAGCCACCCTTGAGGACAAGGGATATGATATCATCTTCAACAGAAGTAAGGCGTACCTCTAGCACTTAGCTTCTGGATATAAGAAGCAAATAGGTGTGAGGGTGAAGAATCTCAACAAGTTGCAGGTAGAGACAGGTGCAATCTTAAGTAGCAAGGCAAGTAGTGCACAGAGTAGAGAAGTGATGATTGAGCGAGAGGAGGACAGAACTCTCAAGATGGAACCTCAGCCAGTATCTCAGTTTCAGTCTAAGCTAGTTGACAGGTGGGCTGAACAACTGGATGATGATGATAAGGACCATAGCCCAGGACAAGTGGAGGCAACCACTCAATCAGAGACTTCCAATATAGGGAGAGTTCGAGCCAAGTGGGCAGAGGATTTGGTTAAGGGAGATCAGAAGAGAGTTGAGTCTCCCAGCATCAAGAAGAAGCCACAGTGATACACAGTGTACATGGCACTTATGACTAAAGTTGTGGACTCCTAGAGCATGGTGGGAAAGAACAGGTCTTCAAAGCAGGTTCCGGAAAAGAAAGGAAGGAAGTCTTCTAGTTCAGATGGAGCAGCTGCAATAGTGTTGAACTTGGTAGAGTTGAAAACAAATCCAAGTGGACAAGGCTCTTCCAGAAACACCTTCCTCATGAAGAGGGAGTGTTGAAAATTAGCGAGAAAAGTGATTCCTTGATTTGTGCCTTAATTTAAGGATTCAAAGTCAAATACCTTTTTGTGCATGGGCGAGTTCCTAAAATTTAGGAGTTTCCCTAAAAATTAGGAGTGCATGAGGCACTTAACTGATGTGTTGAAATTGAAAGTCAAATTCTTGATTTTCTAGTGTGAGTTAGTTTGGAAACTAAAAGATCAAGTGGAGTAACCCTCCTAAATTTTAGGAGGAACTAGTTAACAAGTTGTGGTAACTGTTGTTAACTAGAAAATTCTTGTTCGACTTTCCTAACATAGAACTCATTAATTTTAACCATTCAAATTGCTTTTAAAATAAGGAACGAAGGCACAAGTTTAATAATTATTTTGGTGAGCACGAATTGGTGAGACCAAGCAATAGGAAGCACAAGTTTGTGCATGGAGCTTGTGAGAGGAAGAGTGTGCAAGAGAAGCTTGTGCACAGATTGGTAGATGGCAACAGAGATCAGCGATCTTGCAAGGGTTTCAATCCTAGTTCAAGGCAGGAAAACTAGGTTGTTTTCAAATTGAAACAGTTGTATTTGTAAGAGACCAATTGCTCAGTTTTTCTATCAATAAAATTCCCATCAAGCAAATGGTTTTCCCAGTTAAGTTCCTTAGTAAAAAAAATGCCTTGAATTGTGTGATTGTGTTTTATTTAAGTTCCTAACTCCACTACAAATTGAGTAGAGAAATTTTGTGTTTGTAAGAAAAGAAAGTGTTTTTTCAAATTGTTCTTATCAGTGTATCAGAGTTTCGTGGAAATGCTACAAAGCATAGGTCCAAGGGGATCTTGGATCTAATTCATTCATATGTGTGTGGACCGGTGTCAGTGATATATGTGCAGGGAGCATTGTACTATGTGACATCCATTGATGACTATTCCTAAAAAACCTGGATCTACTTTATGAAGGCCAAGGATGAGACCTTCAGTCGGTTTCAAGAATTTAAGGCTCAAGTGGAAATTTGAAATGCGGGTATGGTTGAAAATGGTAAAATTTCTCTTGCAAGAACAAGATGCGGGTTCGATCCCCGCTACCTGCCCTTCACATGGAATATGAAAAAGAATAGTTCATGTATTGATCATTTCTTTTCCTCACTTATAATTCAATTATAAAATGATAAGTGAGAGAACAATCGTTTCCAAACCAAAATACTTCGTATGTTCTAGTCTGGAGGAGACAGGATTTAAACCAGTGACCTCAAGGTTATGATCCTTGTGAGCTACCAAACTACTCTACTCTGCACCATTGATTTATATCATAATAAGAATGGGTACACAAAACAATAATGGGATATAGTACCCCACCAAACAAAAAGGAAAGATCAAGGTCTTGACATCCAACAATGGGGGTCAGTACAGTTCCAATGACTTCAAGTATTTATGCAAGGAAGTAAGGATCAAGAGGGAGTTAATAATCTCATACAATCAAGAGCAGAATGGGGTTGCGAAGAGAAGGAACAGGTCCATCATCCATCACCAAAGCTACCAAGGCTATGATTTATGACTAGGATCTACCTTTGTTGATTTGGGAAAAGGCGAGCAATACAATAGTGTATGTTCAAAATCAGAATCTCCTCACGTGATCTTGGGAGACAAGACTCCAGAGGAAGCATTCACTAGGCTAAAGCTAGAGGTAGGGCACTTTCATATCTTTGGTTGTCTAGTATACATCTATGTGCTTGTGGAGAAGAGGACGATGCTAGGGCTCTCAAGTGAGAAGGGCATATTTTTGGGGTATAGTGAGACTTCAAAAGCATACGAGATCTTCATTCCAACAAAAAGAAAGATAATTGTGAGTCAAGGTGTGAATTTCGAGGAGAACTTGACATCTAGGAACTCTCATGAACCCTTACCAGTGAAAAAGGACAAAAGAAAGAGGTTTTGAAGGGTGAATAACATTCAAAGGACTCTGATTTAGGGAGTCAACCTTTAGGTGGCGAGGAGTCAATATCTCCTTTTAGTTATGTTAGGAGACTTCAATGGTTCGCACAGACATTAAGGGATGCTTAAGAGTATATGAGGATCTTAAGAACACATTCAGGGAGAGCAAGCCTCTGAGGAAGTTCCCTAACTATATGGCACTAATGACTAACATGATTGATTTCGAGCCTTTCAGTTTTGAGGAAGTAGCAGATCAACGGATTTGGCGAGATGCCATGATGGAGGAGTATAACTCCATCATGAAGAATGATGTGTGGGACATAGTGTAGAGATCGGAGGGGAAGTCAGTGGCCAGTTCCATGTAGCTCTTCAAAATCAAGCATGCTACAAATGGTAGCATGGAGAAGTTCAAGGCGAGGTTTATGGCAAGAGGGTTCTCCCAAAAAGAGGGAATAGACTACGAGGAGACATTTGCTCCAGTTGCTAGATATACTTCCATTCAAGTTGTCATATCCAATGGCTTCAATCAAGGGGTGGAGGATATATTAGATGGATGTGAAGTTGTTGTTCCTCAATGGGGTTATTCAGGAGGAGGTGTATATAAAACAACCTTGGAACTTTGAGGTACATGGGAGAGAGTCTCATGTTTGTAGGCTTAAGACAACTTTATACGGGACTCAAGCAGACACCGAGGACATGGTATTCTAGGATTGATAGATAATTGCAGAGCATGGGTTTCATCCAGAGTGAGATGGATCCTTCCATATACTTCATGTTTATTAGGATTGATCTGCTTATCTTGGTGTTTTACGTGGATGACTTGTTTCTCACTGGTGCGGAGAAGCTCATAACAAGATGTAAAGCAAACTTGGCTACAAAGTTTGAGATGAAGGGCATTGGCTTGATGCATTACTTATTTATGTTAGAGGTATGGCAAAGGTCAGGAGAAATCTTCCTTGGTCAAGGGAAGTAAGCAATGGAGATCTTGAAGAAATTCGGGATGGAGAAAGGTAGGCCTATTGCTACACCTATGATCACCAATCTAAATCAGGTTTTGAATTCAGATTCAAAGGTGATGGATCCCATGTCGTACAGAGAGCTAATTGGTTCTTTGATGTATTTGGTCAACAACAAGCCAGATATATGTTTTGTTGTGAACACCTTGAGCCAATTCATGGCGGAGTTGAGACAGGTGCATTCAGTATCAGCAAAGCATGTGCTCAAGTACTTGAGAGGTACAATGGAGTATGGTTTAAGGTATCTTGGAGGAGATGGAGTATGTATGGTTTAAGGTATCTTGGAGGAGAGGTTACAACTTACAAGGATATATAGACTCAAATTAGGTAGGGAGTGCAACAAACAAGAAAAGCACCTCAAAATGTTGCTTCAGCTTGGAATCAATGATGACATCCTTGCTCAATAGAAAGCATATTTATGTCGCACTCATTTCAATGGAGACAAACCATATGGCAATGAGTATGGCAAGTTGGCTTTGCAAGTTGTAGAGATTTTTTATTAAGAGTTGGAACCTGTAATGTTCTAGGGTAATTTTTTCCCCTAGGGTTTCTATTTTGGCTAGGGTTTTCAATCATTCAACCACAAAACACGTACATTCATGCATATAACAATGGGAGTCCATTTATGTAATGCACAATTGTAAAAATCTTCAACATTAATACAATCGTTAATAAACTAGGGCACCCAATGAATCATAGATGCAACCAATGATATTGTTCTATATTGTTAACAGTAATATGATTCTACAGTAAACACACAAAATTTAAAGTTGACTGCCCACAAACAATAAATAGATTCTCCCCATAAATCCACCAGTATACTTGGAGTGCAATTCCAAAATTCAGAAATCCAATCCTCTAACTGTAACTGGTTACTAGAGTCCAACTACAAGATAATTGTTTTGTTACCCTAGCTCTGAATTTCCGCCTTAGAATACCCTCATGCTGACCCAATTTCACACCTGTGAATACTTGTCGTATGACGAACATTCACCTTTACTATTGTGAGTACTTGTTAGGGCACCATAGGGTATGCCTTTAGCTAATCCGCAAATAACACTTCTAATCTAGCGTAGGCTCAGAGGATGTTGTCTCAATCTTTGCATCAATAGACTATGGTTATCGTCAGTCACAATAATTATCATTATAAACCCTTCGGTTGTTACAACTAAGACAGTGATTCACCAAAAAAAGGCCCTGCAGTCCAATCTCGTTTCACACCTCTGGAGGACTGTGGGAAACAATGCAATTCCTCATGAATTGGGCCCACAGATGGGCACCCTTGGCACAGGTGTTACTACCTTGACTTACGCAATAACAGTTGCTACCCAGGTAATCATCACTTGTGGAACTCAAGTTACTCGGTCACAGCGTTATTTGTAGCAAGACTAGGAGTGATCAAGACTTCATTGTGTTTATATAGACCCTGAAGGGTCTTCGTTTCTCAACCATTAAATCGACCTTGGAACAGAGAACTCCCATGGATGTGCCCTACTATTTTCCCACTGCCCTCTTCGATCCACTACAGGGAGAATATGGGAGGATTTCCTTATGAAGAAACTTTCGCTGGTCTTGAACAAGGTTGGATAACCTAGAGAATACCCACAAAAACTTCAATCTTGCTAGCCAGACATATTTGTGCAATTCCAAGAGAATATGTTGTGCCAGAACAAGGAAAATTAGTGTATTGGTAGAGTGGGATCAACTCCACCGAAACTAGACAAAGGATTAGCTAGGGTGGGGTCACCTCCACCAAAACTAATCAAGAAGGGGTCTTAAAACCCTCAAAGCCTCAAATCAAGAAAAACTAAGATATCCAATCCAAATCGATGATGACAAAATGAGTCCAACTCTTCTTTATTTATAGATTTCCCCACCGGGTTCTCTCTAATGTGAGGGATTGCAGCTTTTTGCTCCAGCTACATCAAAATTTACCTAATGTTGCCCTAAAACATTGGAAAATTGGGTTTCTCCCTTTATCAAAGACTATAGCCTACAGAATTGGATAGGTTATTTCATCCTCCCTAGGGAAATTAATCCACAAGGGACATTACAATCCCCCCTTCTCGATATTGCTTGCCCTCAAGCAAAGACATGTCTAGGTGTCTCACAGTTGTCATATCGAGCATACCAGCGCCCCCATTTTCCTCTTGCAATCAAATAGCCATAATGTTGGTGGGGAATATCATCATGCAATAGTAGTTTCTCCCTCTTACTAGATTATAGGTGAAGAAACACAATTGTGTGCCACTGTTGATGTAAATTTTACTTCTCTTGATGTAGTAGCAATCTTCCATAGTTCTCACAATAAGCGGCAGAAAATTGATCTCTTTGTTGGAGGTAATAAGCTTACAGTGGTTTCCTCAAGTTGCCTATGTTTTACTATTGTCTTCACATTAGTAGTAGGTGACTTGTTTTCATTTTTGCTTTATGAGATGAAAAACTTCCCATCCTTATGGACCAATTTTTCTTCTTCACAAAATTTGCTACCCCAAGACAATTTGCAGCATGGCAAATTGCAGCGACATTGTAGGCATTGAGTGCAATATCAACCCCATGACAAAATTTGGCACCTAGTTCAAGGGTATGAGGCCCTTCTAAAAAACCAGCAACCTTTGCCATCAAACTTTGTAAATAGTGGTTCTTACACAAAACAGAAAATTTGTGCAGATAGAACTTAGCATTTTCCCTAGTTATTCCTATTTCCACATACCTTTTTCCATGCTTTTTATGGTGCTTCTTACAACCAGTGTGTCTTGTGTTCCCCCCTTTTATAACACTGTCGTCAACTTCAAGAGAGTCTACTGCTACTAGATTTTCTTTGGGGTCTTTGCCATCAGTCTTTAACCTATTTTTGCCAACTATCTATTCCATATTTGTGGAATCCCTGATTTGAGGGTGTTGCTCCAACATGACTTTAGTTTGTTTGTCATGTGTAGTTCTAATGAGCTTTTCCCTTGGTGTAGATTCCAGGAGAAAATATATCTAATCTCCATAGAAGATGATCTTGTCATCTACCTTGTATCTATTATCATAAATGAGTCTGTCAAGCAAACTTTTTTTTTGAAGTACTCTACTAAGAGGTACATTTTCCAATCGCTCAAGAATGTGCATATGTCATGTTCATGGTTCTCTTTGCATCCCAATTCATAAGGTTGTAAGTTGTTACTTGATGATAAGGGGCTTGTACTCCTACAAGTTTCCATGAAAATTATTCGCCCTACTTAAGTATGACCTCCATTTGCTTGGCCATCACAACTGGGAAGCCACCAATGATCATGCCTCTTAGTACTACCTCACTGCCATTTGGGTCTCGGAATCCTATTTCCATTGCTTGGTAGTTCATTACAGATCTTCCTAGCAAGTACAACCACTGTACTCACAGCACCATATTAGTATCATCCAATTCTATCACATAAAAATCATCAACAAGTGTATACTTAACTAATGTGATGCTTAAATGTGGAACTACATGTGTGCATGTCATATTATACCCATGAGTTGCCCTCACTTTGAAACCTTCAAATTCCTAGGTAGGGATGCCTCTCCTTACCACCTATTGACAGTGTTGGAAATCCATCAACCAAGGGGGTCTTCCCGATGTGAAGTCTCAATTACACCTCACATCGTTTGGTATAGGTGCCCCATCCGGAGTATTTTCTCGATTGCCATGTATTCTTATAGATTTACTTTGGCTTTAGCCATCAACAAGAGAGAGAAACATGTATGTGCCTTTGCGAAAAGCAAGTAAGCATGCCTGGTGAATGTTCGGTTGCAGGTGTATAAAGGTTCTTCTACTGCGAAGGGAGGAAAGGTGAGCCTCTAAGAGAAAGGTAACAGTACCACCCTAGTAGAGGCACACATAAGCAAAAAGATAATTGTCTAACATCAAGCAAAATAGTCCACATAGATACGGCAATTGTTACAACCATTACAACAAATTTTCAATTAGATAAGCACTAAAATAACCGAAATAGTTCAACTACTTGAGTATAGGTGAAAGCAAACATGAATCATAAATATTCACGGCACAGTCTTACAAATATTCACAATCCATGCATGAAAACGTGTCGGCCATCAAGCTTCAAGTATTAACTACAAATCTCAAGATACATGAATACAACGAGCATCACTAGCTCCAATAGTGGAGCATTGGAGCCACGACTTGCTCCCCAAAAGTACTAACTCTGTCTCTTTGATGCCTTACGGGAGAAGTCCTTTCCATGTACAATGAGGGTGTGTATATAACAAATGGGGTGATCATTCACCTCCCATGTGACTCTTGGACTACCCTCATGACTATTTGACTTCTCTATGACCTTTTGACTCCCACATGACTTTTCACATCACATAGATGACTCTTCAACTTCCACTTTACATTACATTTTCCAATATAGAATTTACATAATTCACAAATGATGTGGCACATGATGACTCATGACGTGACATGACATTGATGACATGGATTGCATGTTGACATGGCACTGTCAAGCCACTCTCTGTTATTACTTTGTCTTCAATAAGAGATGTCCAATGCTTCATCTTTTATCTCTCGAGATATGCTTTGTTCTTCATATCCACCCTCCAAAGGGTCGTGAATCAGATGGAGTCTTCATGCGGTCCTGATCTTTGATCTTCCTGTTGTAATCTAGTGTTACTTCGTCTTCTCACCTAATGACCATCTTATCTCTTCAACTCCATATGAACCTTCTAGCATGGTCCCCTTCTCCTTTTCCTTCCTCATCATCTTGTCATGATAAGATAGAGTACCTGCAACAAAAAACCATTCATGAAAAGCCGACATCAATCCGAAAAACCCCTAACCTAACATATTTCATGAACTCACCTGTCAAGGCTAGAACTTGTAACTGGTAGAGTGACTGGCTAAGGGATTGCACAGTTCCAGAGGCCAAGATCTGGGACTAAGGCTTAAGACTGCGCAATGCGCAGTTCAGGATGGCCAGGTTCAAGAGATTGCATAGTTGAGGGGTTTAAGAGTTCAAGGCTAGGGCTTGAGGCTTGAAGATGCTCACTGCGCAATTCTGGAAGGACAGAGGCCAAGGCATTGCACAGTTGAGGGACTCAAGGACTCAATCTGGAGGCTTGAGCCTTGAGATTGTGCAATGTGTAGTTTTGGAGGCCTGGGCAGAGGAATTGCGCAGTTGAGGGACACAAGGAGTCAAGTTGGAGGCTTGAGCCCTGAGTTTGCCCACTGCGCAGCTCTGGGAGGCAGGGAGGCCAAGTGATTGCGCAGTTCAGGAGTTCAAGGCTGAAGCTTGAGGACTGGGACTATACAATGCGCAGTTCAGGCCTGGCTGGAGGGCATGATTGCATAGTTTTGGAGATCAAGGTCTACGCTTGAGCATTGAGACTGTGTAGTGCACAGTCCTAAGAGGCAGGAACTGCACATTGCTCAGTGTCAAGAGACAGGGTTGTAGCTTGAGGGTTGAGACTGCGCAATGCGCAGTTCAGGAGGGTCAGATGAGGCTAAGTTGTTTGGTCGGAAGTTTTTCCAAATTTGGCTAAGTGTGGGATCGATGAAGTTGATGTAAACAATGATAGGACTTAACTGTGATCACACACTTAGAACACTTGACGACACAACATAGATCATCTAGAACACATGAACAACAAACTTCCTTCAATGTGACAACTTTGCGACGACAAATGCGACACCAAAGATACACTTTGCGACGACTGTGACAACACTTGTGCGACAGTAATTAAATCTTTGGAAATGAGTGTGATACATGTTTACATGGTAAGTACAACTCATCAACACAAAGATTACCCCTTAAAACACACTAAAACTAGATTGTGTGTGTTGTGCGACACTCCACATGCCAAAAGACGACATTTACTATATAAAGAGTAAAGGGGGAATGAAACTTGTGATACACGAACAACAGTGAAAGCAACACATGACATAGTGAAGATAACATGAAAACGACACTAATTAAAGTGAAAGAAAGCGGAAGCGACAGTCGAAAGCATTAAAATGACACTCACAAAAGCGAAGGTGCATAAAAGCGACAGTTTGAAAAACTCACCAAAATAGAAGTACAAATGCACCCAAAAGTGAGGGATTGTCAATAACAATGCGCACTAACTATCAACATGGGTTGAACGTTGCACAGACACTATCTTGATGGACTGTGCTATGTTTGTTCAGGCTTGCGTAAAAGAATGCGCTCATGAACTTGTAGCAAACTGAGCATGTGTGAGCAAGTGACTTACTGAGCATGTGTGAGCAAGTGACTTCGACCAATCAAGAAGTGACGATGGAATCACCGATTTAAAGACCCACAGTAGGCTCCAAAATTCAAGTATTGGCAAAATTTTAGAGGGTGTTTGTCGCAACGACAACACTTGGCGACACACTAGTAAAACTCCAAGTTCTTTGCCTCAGTAACTCTTTGTGCAGGGTCTAGTTCTTTAGCAAGTATTGATTCATCACTCGAATTACCCTGGCTTTCCCACTCACCCCGCGAATAACCATAGTCACCTTTGTCCTTTCTCAGTTGAATAAAAACATAAGATCAGTAATATCGCAATGTTTCGAATCAGGAGAGGGTAGTATAGTTCGCAAGCTTTAGATTTTCAGAGTATAGTTTTTCATCTCTAGGGTGGCTTTGCTGCTAACAAGCTTGGACAATACCCCAACGGCGTCATTACATAAACACAAACATTGCTCCTCTGTCAGCAAGCCTGGACAGTACCTTTATGCGCAGGAATACTTTCTCTTCTTTGACCTTTATTTATATATTTATATAGGACTGTGCATAGGCACTTAATGATTTCATGGGCGGAAGAGGGACTCCGACTTATTGAGAGCATGAGAGGTTGTTCCTTCAGAAAATCATACAAAGACCTCTGATTTAGGTTTCCTCGTTTAGATTTTTCCCCTTTTCCTCTTCTACTAGATTGGATAAGTGTGAAAACACCGAAACATAAAGAATCGAGTGAAGGCGTAAGGTTTCTAGAATAGACACGGATATCATGGTTCAACACAAATCTTTCCTTACGCAACGATTGTATTTTCCGTCAGAACATCATCGACCAAAAGCTGTAACCAAGACAGAGAAGAAGGACTGAAGGTCAGCCAAATGTTGCAGTTTCACAAAGCCCTTTTCCATTTGGCCACATTGCCTTTCGAGCCCAAATGGAACACCCTTCATGCAATGTCTTATTAACAAAATAGAAAAGAAAAGACACGACACAACACAACAAGAAAGCAAAACCAAAAGACAAGCAAAAGGAAGTTTAAATCAAAGCATGATGCAAGACAAAATTGAGAAAACACAAGAAAGACTAAGGAGAATGAGTACAAGAGAGGGGAAACTAGAATGCAACTAATCCTGCTTCTAACCTAAACAGTTGGAAGGTCGGGGTGAAGTGTAATGAAATTTCCATACACAAAGATGTGAGCGATTAAAACAAATACAAAATATTGTGCCACAGAAAAGATAAGAGCTTGAATACCTTGCACAACAAATAGAAGGTCTTGCCTGTCAGCAAAAAGATAGGCCATAGCCACTACTTCTAACCAGTTCACATTCTTACCTTTTCGATGACCATTATAAGCAAACAAACCATGAAAGCTTCTTGAGAAAAGACCGAAACTTGCTACTAGCCAAAGGGCTTGCCAAGAAAGATGCTTCCAGGCAATCATAGATTGGATCATGAAATTCAAAACAATCCTCTTGAAAACCCCACAATCCTTGAAAAGATGAATTTTCAATTAGAAGCAAAGGGTTTGGATGAGAATCTTGTCAAAGACAATTGATCTAATCATATTTAGTCGGCTTGTTAAGACATTGAGGACCCGACATGACCATCAACAAAGGCCGAAGTGCCTTCACCGTTTGACATGTACTCAAAAGATGAGATGTTAAACCATGAAGATCACAACTATCATTGGGTGTGATGATGGGAAAATGGTAAGTTGAATTACAGTCATCAAAGACAAAATCATGATCAGATGGACTAATTGAAGCATCAGATTCCCAATTAGTAATTAACTAGGATAAATCAATTCAAACAACTCGACGAGTGCTCTAAAGAATAGAACCAACTTCCTTGCATGCCGAATGAGACAAACCATTTTGTAACTGGTAACAAATTGCACAAGCATCAAAATCATCGAAAGAATTGAAAAGGAATGCTAGTATAAAAAATATACGAAACCATTCTGGATGTAATTGGTGAAAAAGAGGAACTTGATTCAACAAATAGCTCAAGCGCTTTCCAGCACTCAAGTATTTTTGGTGTCATGAAGACATTCACACGAAAAACTAGGAGTTGATTATTCGCCATAGCACTCAACAGATATGGACTTTTCGGCCAAAGGTGATCTCCAAATTGATCAACGTCGTGAATCCGTACATTATGAAAGGTATACACTCCAAACCCGAATTCAATACAAGAGATTTGCATGAGGATGAATTTAATATAACAGTGTGATTAGAAACCTGATCTTGAAAAATAGGAAAATTGTAACAAGGAATTCCAAAATCCATAGAGAACAAGTTTGCATTTAGTGAAACAATACGAATGAAAGAATTGTGAGAGAAAATCCAATGCTGACATGGTTCAGGAATTTTACCCAGATTGCGAGAACCTGACATAACCATCAACGAGAGTTGAAGTGCCTCGACTTCTTGACAATTTCTGGAACTTTGGAAAGACAGTTAAGAACATTTTATAAACTCAGTTAGGTCGCAAATTGCATGTGGACAACTGCTATCGATTAAGTTAACAAGATCAACATTATCTAGATGGAAGCTATCTACATCACTGGTTTGATTAGATTTTCCAACTTCAACAAACATATTACTCAAGTCATAATATTCCTCTGATCGCAAATCTGAGGATGTATGAATTGGAAAAATCTCGTGATCACATTGATTTGAAGAATTTACCCCATACAAAACAAGAGATGATAAAGAATGGAATGGATGCTCTATAGTTTCATCGTTTTCTTCTTCTTCATGGATATTTTCACTATCCTGTGTCATTTCAAGATTGAACTTGTGAGATAACAAACTTGAAGAGCAATGAGAATCTCCATTGCAAGTTGATGCATTATAAAGAGTAGAGCACCATGGATAGGGAGGTGAAGAGGAAGAATCATTTATAAATGAATCTTCTTTGACCGAAACAGATTTAAGATCTAGATCTTTCGAAACAAAAGCTTCTTGAGAAATTGAAAGATCAGTTGGTGCACTTGGGCATTCGTGATCACATACATCAACAGAGCCATCATCATCGGAATGATTGTTACCCAAGGCTATGAATCGATCGGAAGAATTGGTTGCATTTGATTTGCTACCAAGATTAGCAGATTGAAAATCATCCAAGAATGGAATTGCATCATCTTGACATGGGGGTCTTTGAAAAAGGGATGAGAGATCAAAAGTCTCTTCACTTTCCTCCTCCTCTACCAGTGTAATGTGACTGCCTTGTATCTGATCAAAATTTGAACCGGCAACTTGAAAATTAGGAGAGCATGAAGAGCTAGTTGGTAGAGCAAATTGATCAAGCAGATCATGATACGTAGAGTCATGACATGTAAATGATAGAGAACGACAGATATCCCTTGAAGAAGTGGCACTTTCAGTGGAACCAGATTCAATATTGATGTTAAGAGTGCCAATGTTATCTTGAGGAATAAAAAGATTAGCCTTCAACCTAGGCTCCATGACCCATTCCGGGGTTTCTTCCATTAGATCTGAATCATGAAAAGTGAGAGGAGGATGAAAAGATAGATTAGGAATTTGATTTGCAGATTTCCCAACTTTACTATCATCACAAGAAAGCACCCACACTAGGGCTGTAAAAGGAGGAGGACAAGGAACAAAAGGAGCAGTAGGTTCCTCCTCTGAAATTTGAGGTGTCTCATGATTTACAAGAGTCGGGGAGGTAAAAGCATCAAGGTGTTCAGATTCACCGTGCAAAGAGATATGAACCAAATGCTTAAACTTTTGTTTAAAGAAATCCCAATCTGTGCCTTCTCCCAAAAATTCATAACAAAGTTGAAGGAATCGATCGGAAAAATCATCAATTGATTCATTAGTCTTCATTCTTAGTTGATTAATTTTTTTAAGAACATTCTGGTTATCATACCTATCAAATGCTTTATGAAGCTCCTTCGCAAGGTGGTCGAATGAATGGATAGAAGCAACGGGTAATGTATGAAACCATCGATTAACGCGACCTTCAAATGTGAGGGTGAGTAATCTAGCCATGACATCCTTGCAATGTATTTCGTTAGAATTAGCAAAAACAGACAACTTGAAACAGATGTTCACGAAGAGTTAATTCACCCTCGCCACCAAACTTAAATTGGGACAGGTTATGGAAAACTTCCACAAGGATGGTAAGATTAAGCTCTTTAGAAAAACATCCCTGGATTATGATTTGGGGAAGAGCCATTTTGAATAAGAGATTCAAAGCAGACTCAATGGACACACCCTGTCGTCTGGCCCTCCTTCTAGCACCAGTTGTTGACGATGCTCAAATCCATCAACCAAGGGGGTCTCCCCAATGTGAAGTCCCAATTAGATCTCAAATCGTTTGGAATAGGAGCCCCATCCGGAGTATCAGCCCGGTTGCCATGTATTCTAATAGATTCGCCTTGGCTTTAGCCGTCAACAAGAGATAGAAGCTTGTATGTGCCTTTGCGAAAAGCAAGTGTGCCTGGTGAATGTTCGATTGCAGGTGTATCAAGGTTCCTCTACTGCGAAGGGAGGAAAGGTGAGCCTCTAAGAGAAAGGTAAAAGTACCACACTAGTAGAGGCACACACAAGCGAAAAGATAACCGCCTAACATCAAGTAGAATAGTCCACATAGATGCAGCGAATTTTACAACCATTACAACACATTTTCAATTAGATAAGCATTAAAATAACCAAAATAGTTCAACTACTTTAGTACAGGTGAAAGCAAACATGAATCATAAATATTCATAGAACAGCCTTACAAATATTCACAATCCATGCATGAAAACGTGTCGGCCATCAAGCTTCAAGTATTAAATAAAAGTCCCAAGATACATGAATACAACGACCATCACTAGCTCCAATAGTGGAGCATTGGAGCCATGACTTGCTCCCCAAAAGTACTAACTTTGTCTCTCTGATACCTTATGGGAGAAGCCAAGATGAAAAGTCCTTTCCATGTACAATGAGGGTGTATATATAACAAATGGGGTGGTCATTCACCTCCCATGTGACTCTTGGACTGTTTGACTTCTCTATGACCTTTCAACTCCCACATGACTTTTCACATTACATAGATGACTCTTGGACTTCCACTTTACATTACATTTTCCAATATAGAATTTACATAATTCACAAATGTTGTGGCACATGATGTGACATGACATTGATGACATGGATTGCATGATGACATGGCACTGTCCAGCCACTCTTTGTTGCTACTTTGTCTTCAATAAGAGATGTCCAATGCTTCATCTTTATCTCTCGAGATATGCTTTGTTCTTCATATCCACCCTCCAAAGGGTTGTGAATCAAATGGAGTCGTCATGTGGTCCTGATCTTTGATCTTCTTGTTGTAATCTAGTGTTCCTTCGTCTTCTCGCCTGATGATCATCTTATATCTTCAGCTCCATATGTGTCTTCTAGCATGGTCCCCTTCTCCTTTTCCTCCCTCATCATCTTGTCATGATAAGATAGAGTACCTGCAATTGAAAACCATTCATGACAAGCCTAGATCAGTCCGAGAAACCCCTAACCTAACATATTTCATGAACTCACCAGTTAGAGCTGGAACTCGTGACTGGTTGAGTGACTAGCTAAGGGATTGCGCAGTTCCAGAGGCCAAGGTCTGGGACTGAGGCTTGACACTGCACAATGCGCAGTTCAGGATGGTCAAGTTCAAGAGATTGCGTAGTTGAGGGGTTTAAGAGTTCAAGGCTAGGTCTTGAGGCTTGAAGATGCTCATTGCGCAGTTCTGGGAGGACAAAGGCCAAGGCATTGCGCAGTTGAGGGACTCAAGGACTCTGTCTTGGGGATTGAGCCTTGAGACTGCGCAATGCGTAGTTCTGAAGGCCTAGGCAGAGGAACTACACAGTTGAGGGACACAAGGACTCAAGTTGGAGGCTTGAGCCCTAAGTTTGCCCACTGCGCAGCTCTGGGAGACAAGGAGGCCAAGTGATTGCACAATTGCGTAGTTCAGGAGGTCAAGGCTGAGGCTTGAGGACTAAGACTGCGGTATGCGCAGTTCAGGCCTGGCTAGAGGGCGTGATTGCGTAGTTTTGGAGGTCAAGGTCCAAGCTTGAGCACTTAGACTGCACAGTGCGCAATCCTGGGAGGCAAGAACTACACATTGCACAGTGTCAAGAGGTAGGGTTGCAGCTTGAGGGCAAAGACTATGCAATGCGCAATTCAGGAGGGTCGAATGAGGCTAAGTTGTTTGGTCGGAAGTTCTTCTGAATTTGGCTGTGTGGAATCGATGAAGCTTATGTGAACAGTGATAGGACTTGACTATGATCACACACTTAGAACACTTGACAACACAACATAGATCATCCAGAACACATGAACAACAAACTTCCCTCAGTGCGACAACCTTGCAACAACAAGTGCGACACCAAAGATACACTTTGCGACGACTGTGACGACACTTGTGTGATAGTTGGAAATGAGTGCGATACATGTTTGCATGGTAAGTACAACTCATTAACACGAAGATTACCCCTTGAAACACACCAAAACTAGCTTATGTGTGTTGTGCAACATTCCACATACCAAAAGACGACATTTACTAGATGAAGAGAAAAGGAGGAATGACACTTACAATACGTGAACAACTGTGAAAGCAACACATGCCATAGCGAGGATAACATTAAAATGACACTAATTAAAGTGAAAGCAAACAAAAGCAACAGCCGAAAGCATGAAAACGACACTCGCAAAAGCAACAGTTTGAAAAACTCACCAAAATAGAAGTACAAATGAAGCCAAAAGTCAAGGACTATCAATAAGAGTGCACACTGATTGTCAACATGGGTTGAACGTTGCACAGGTACTGTCTTGATGGACTGTGTTATGCTTGTTCAAGCTTGCGTAAAAGAATGCGCTCATGAACTTGTAGAAAACTGAGCATGTGTGAGCGACTTTGACTGATCAAGAAGTGACAATGGAACGACTGATCGCAAGATCCACAGTAAGCTCCAAAATTCAAGTATTAGCAAAATTTTGTAGGGTGTTTGTCACAGCGACAACACCACCACGACATATCAATGTTGTATGTTGCCACCATCAATCAATGTTATGATTCAAAATCGACCCTTGATTTTGAATGTGTGATATTTAAGGACTTCTAAGAGAGTGATGATAGTACCTCCTTCAATTCTCAGATGTGGCTTCTTGTCTCCCTTATCCTCTTCCAGGGATGGTGCTTCTTCAAAAATGTTAATCTCCTTGCTTGGTGCCTGTGTTGTGTCATTTTCATTGTCGTTATCAAGCATTACTTCAATGTAGTAAATGTTTCCCTTTCCCAAACATCGGTGACTGAGTTCCCATGGCTCTTTGCAAATAAAATAAAGCTTCTTTCTTCTAAGCTCATTTCGAGCTTCTTCATCCAACTGATCCCTCATGGTTTCGTTCTTCTCAGATGTCCTCATGTCCTTGTCTTTCGTAGGGATTTGTGGTATGGGTGGAGTCTTCACTTTTTGTGTTGCACCTCCCATATCTCGAGTCTTGGTAATGGCCTCCTGCAATGTAGTTGGTTTGAAAGCGTTGACCCACCTGTGCAATGGTTTAGCTAGACCTTCTACAAAGAGCATGGCCCACCTTTGCTCAAGGATGTCTATGATAATGACTAATTTCCATTCAAATTTTGAGATGAAAGCCTCTAGTTTTCCAGTCTGTTTGAGTTGTGCCAACTCTCTAAAATGTATCTCAGGATCCTTTCGATCGAAACCTTTTATCAATGTTTGGGTGAAGTACACATAAGACATTATGTTGGCGTGCCCCAAGGTGACCAATCCATGGTACCACCATTCATGTGCCACCCCTTCCAAAAGTAGTGTGGTAAACTAGATAACGTATGTTTCCTGCATGGGATTAAGTCGAAAGTAAGTGTCCAGCTTGTTAAATTTTCTAAGGGCTACATTGTTCTTTTCTTAGATAATTGCATTTCTTCATTAACACATTAAGTTCACCCCATATCATCATTACATTACTCATATTTACATCATTATTCATCATCATATGCAACTATGTAGAAAGAACAACATCATTATCATCAATGCAACAGAACATAAAGGAACACATAGAGACACCAGGATTGGTCTGAGACCAAGGCAAAACCACTATGGGAAAAACCCTTGCAAATTCTTCTTCTTCTTAGATTGTCATCAAATGATGCAGCAAAAGAGAGTACAATGATCCATATCTTCGTTTATGCAACTAACCAGTGAAACAACTATGACATCCATGAAATATACCTAATCATGCTTATACTCAAAACCCTGATTATGAGGACTATAATGTACTATCACTATCTATAGTAAACCGTTGAACATTATTGTCACTGAGCGTAGTCTTCAGAATACTAAAATTTCATTTTTGAGTCTCGGACGCACGAAGGAGTTGTGCGTGCGACTATGGCAATCTTGGACGCTCCTTGGTGAACTGTGTGTGTGCGTCTGGGGACCAAGCTACCCGATCTGCTCCAAAAACCCTAGACGCTCCCTTCAGGCTTATGTGCGAGCGTCTGATGCTGCCCAGTCACACCCTTAACCACTATGTGCATGCATATGGGACCAAACTACCCGATCTGCTCCAGAAACCCTAGACGCTCCCTTCAAGCTTATGTGTGAGCATCTGAGGCTGCCCAGTCGCACCCTTGACCACTCTGTGCATGCGTTTGGGGACCAAACTACCCAATCTGCTCCAGAAACCCTAGACGCTCCCTTGAGGCTTAGGTGCAAGCATCTGAGGCTGCCTAGTTGCACCCTTGACCACTCTGTGTGTGCGCCTGGGGACCAAACTGCCTAATCTGCTCCAGAAACCCCAGACGCTCCCTTCAGGCTTATGTGCGAGTGTTCGAGACTTCCCAGACGCACCCTTGATCACTTTGTGCGTGCACCTAGCGTCGAAAATACTCAGTTACGTGTGTGCGTCCGAGAAACAGAAACCCTAGATCCGTGCGAGCTTCAACCCTATAGTTTCAGACCCTTGTGTGAACATTCTCCATCACACCTGTGCGAACCAAGACAATAAAAGAGAAGAGAAGATGACTTGTTCAATGTGTCCAAATGAGCTTGAGGTCTCTTCTATTTATAGGTTTCCATGAGGTTCCACTTGATGTTGAGGCCGACCTGATCCAATATACATGAGTGGGATTCGAGAACTTAAATTCAAAAACCAACTTCTGCTTGTCCAAATGAGGTGATCTTTAGGTCGATTTTGGTCCTCTTGAAAAGAGCAATCTATTGCAATTATCTTCATCATATGAGTTATCCAAAGTGGAATTTGACCCCAGTTGCATAATTTTAACACTCCCTCTCAACTAGGGAGAGTTCCACCTATCGATATCTATCCATTAATCAATAGGCCATTCAAGTGTCATCACGTATCGTCACTGATCATCTTTGTCATGTAGTCGTCATACCATGACCATCTCAAGTATCTCATCATCACAAATCATCAATGTACATCTCGATCTATCCCTTGGTTATTCCTACTTATCTCTTGATTGTTCCTACTCATATGCTGAACATTCTCGAATCTAAAAAAAGAATGTCATCGAACTATGGTCCAGAATCTTTGTCAACGGGCTACTACCCGGAATCTCATCATCAATCATCATTGGAGAGCATATGATCAGGGAGCACATATCCACCTGCAAACCAATGACAATGAGGAAGGTCCTAATGGACACTCTTACCTCATGTCCATGATAGTGGGGAAGGTCCTACGGGACACTCTCACCCCATGTCAAGCAATAAGATATCCAAACACATAGGGGAGCACATCTCGACCTTGGGATCACATCGGGGAGCTCAATCTCAACCCCAAACCGCATAGGGTTAACTCAACCCATCTTATTGTCTCATGATCTTCCCATCGATGACCCTGAATAGTCATGTGGTAGAACACCTGCATCATAATCGACTTGGGTTGTACACCCCAAGTACACTCTCAACCTGTTGGCCAAACGAGGAGCGGTATTCCCAACAAGCCCTGCTTGTCGATATGATGTTGTTGAAGTTTCTAAATTTACTTAGTTTAGAAACCCTTCATGCACTTTTTCTGATTTATTCCTACCTACTTGTTATTTTTCTTTAACAAGTTGTTTACAAAGTAAATACTGAAAATAAACACCAATACATGTTCAACATATTACAGATCAGCAACTAAAAGAAACAAGAATAAACACACCACATGACACCATTATTTTTGGACCAACGTCCCCGATAAAACCCAATGCGGGAAAACCGGTGCAGCTATCTGAGGGTTTTCTTATTAAGCAATATCAAAGTACAATCTGGGTGCCGAAACTAGCCTACCCAATAGAGAATTTCCTTAGCAGCTATACCTCACAATTTGAGAGAAATCTCCTAGCTGAAACCCGGGAAAATCCTTCCAACAACTCCTCAACACAAAACTGCTCTGCAACCCCAACATCTGCTCAAACTGGACTGTGGCAGCCCCTCTTTGTCACACGTTGGCCCTGCGTCAGCCATTCTTGGCCTGCATCAGCCCCAAGAGGCCCTGCGTCAGCTTTGGGAGCCTCTATGTCAGCTGCGCTGGCCCCTCTGGTGCTCTGCGCAGCACTTGGTTGCCTCTACGTGACCCTGCGTGAGCCCTTGCTGGCTCTGTGTCACCCCCCTTGGCAGCTGCGCTGCTCTCCCGGCACAATTTCTGCCTTCTCTGTTTCTCTATACTCAATGCCCTCCGTTGCTCTCCCGATCACTGATTCTATCTCTCTTAGCAAACCCCACTCTAGAGAATAGAATGACTGATCATCGGGTGTATTCTCCAAGTGACCCTCAAGCCTCCTCTTATACTTTTCTTGTTGACATATCAACGGCAGAGATTAAGTCCCTAATCAACGGCTAAGATTAGATCTGCCTTGATCCATGTCTTTTAGACCACTCTAACATAGATTCATATTAATACACATTAATATTTTATTTTCCCTAAGTTTCGACTTACAGACTCCATTAAAAATATTAATTATTTTAATATCTCTTGATCTATTTAGAATCTGTCCAAACCCTTTCTGGGTATTGGAGATCTCATGTGCCCCAACCTCTCCACCAAATTTCGTGGCTAGAGCACATCCGATGCTACCCCAAATCAACACTCCCTCTTAGCGAGAACTGTGCTCTAGCAATATTCCTCACTGAGTATTACTCTGATCATCCGACATCGGTACCTGTGCTGATGTTAAGCCTTCCTACCCAACATCCTTTGCACTGTTGCATCCTGCACTACTGCCCATAGTTCTGCTACTGCCACTGTTGCATTTGTACGATAGCTCCCTCTGCATCCGTGCTATTGTTGGTCCTTTCTCCCAGCACTGCATCCGCACTGCACCTCCTCTCATCATGTTGCATCGTGCTGCCCACTGCTGCA
>APFE030140923.1:96113-112577 GCA_000404065.3 Pinus taeda | reverse complement strand
TGACTGATCATCTGGTGTTCCTCTAAGTGACCCAATCTGCTCCAAAAACCTTAGATGCTCCCTTCAGCCTTATGTGCGAGCGTTTGAGACTTCCCAGACGCACCCTTGACCACTTTGTGTGTGCGTCTGGGGTCGAAAATACTTTGTTACGTGTGTGCGTCTGGGATCGAAAATACTTTGTTACATGTGTGCGTCTAGGGTCGAAAATACTCAATTACGTGTGTGCGTCCGAGAAACAGAAACCTTAGATCATGCGAGCTTCAACCCTGTAGTTTCTGACCCTTGTGCGAACATTCTCCGTCAGACTTGTGCGAACCAAGACAATAGAAGAGAAGAGAAGATGGCTTGATTAATGTGTCCAAATGAGCTTGAGGTCTCTTCTATTTATAGGCTTTCATGAGGGTCCACTTGATGTTGAGGCCGACCTATCCAATTGTACATATGCATAGGGCCGATCCGATCCAATATACATGAGTGGGAACATAAATTAAAAAACCAACTTCTGCTTGTCCAAATGAGGTGATCTTTAGGTCAATTTTGGTCCCCTTGAAAAAAGGAACCTATTGCAATTATTATCTTCATCATATGAGTTGTCCAAAGTGGAATTTGACTGCAGTTGCATAATTTTAACTCAACTTTTGGACCCAAGCCCTAACTAAACTTTTGGTTGATCCATTGAAGCATGTAATGGGCAACTTCCCCATCTTGTGCATTAGATCTTGGTTTGTTGTGCCTTGGGCTTGCTCCTTTACTTAATATTATTGTATTTGTTGAACATCATGTGTGCTCGAACATCTTCTCCCAAAGCTGCATATTCTTGGAAATACTTTGTAAAGTCGTTTTGTGCTTATGTTCCTTGGTTGGTTGTTGCTTGATTGTCGAAAACTTGAGGAAGTAAGGGCCTGTGATTACTTCCATTGGTTGGCCATGCATTGGTTTGTGCAAAAAAGCCAAGATTGTGGCTGCTACACCCCTCAACACCAGTCCTATTACCCACATTAGCAGTATCATTGCAAATGTTGTTTAGATTTCCCAAAGCTAGGGTAATGAGCTGCATCATCTGCAATTTTCCTTGAACAAATTCTTGTTGTCCTTAGGCTAGCAAATTGGTTAGTTGTCATTGTCCTCGAATCATCACCTACGAGAGATCTCTAGGATCTAGTTCTTCTTGACCTCCACTATCCCCCATAATTGAACTGAGTGATCTTCTTTCTTCTTACTATAATGTAATTGGTATCTTCTAGAAGCATACAAGGCTCATGTACTCACAAGTTGGCAAGATGCACAACTCTAATACCACTGTAATGTCCAAGGGTAGTTTTTTGCCCTTATGTAATGTACCAACACTAAAATTTGCACAAAATTTAAACTTTTTCAATTGAAGACTTTTAACAAACAGCTGGCATGCAAAAATTTTGTCACACTTAAATGAATATTATCAGCAAACACTCTAGTAAATAGATCAGATAATTTGAGAACAAGTTGGAACATTCACAACAACACATAACTAAACTCAACAGAATTCTCCCCAAAGGAAATCCATCATTTTATTATTTGGAAAATTCTTCATACAAGTGTTGGAATGATGGGACCTGGAAAATTGCCAACTAATTCGGCCTTCTAGGAAATGGTTACAGTTTCACAAATATAAGCAATTCGGCCCTCCTTCAACCCTTCACCACTTCAACCTTCATGGGAAAAAAGTTCAGCCCTCTACAAGGTACAAATTCAGTGTCCTTAGCCAATCTAGAAAATGAACTTGCAATCTAGAAAATGAACTTGGCCCCTAGTACAAATGAACTTGACCCTCTACAAAAATGAGAAATTTCGGCCCTCTCCCAATGCTCCTGGAAATGCACTCGACCCACTGCCAAAAAGGAACTCGGCCCCGTAAAGAAACTCGTCCCTTCACAAAATCAACCCCTAGAAATGATCAAAATTCGGTCTCAAGAAACTCGGCCTTCACTTCAAAACTCGACCTCGGTATTTTGAGGAAATTTCAGCCCACAAAAAGAGACTCAACCTCTTCAAAAATTGAGTAGCTCAAGCTTGGAGATTTTTATGTACTCGACCCCTCTTGGTGATTGGCAATTCAGCCCTTCCAAGAGACAATTTCGGCCTCTGTGGGTGAACTCGGCCTCACCAATAATTCGGCCCTCTTCAGGAAAGCAACTCGGCCCTTCTCTACAAAGTCTTCTCACTACAATCAATATTTACTCCTAATTCGGCCCTCTTCAAGAAAGCAACTCGGCCCTTCTCTGCAAAGTCTTCTTGCTACAATCAATATTTACTCCTAAACTCCTACAAGGGAATTAGCAATTAATCCAGAAAATAAAATCCAAATAGGGCCACCGAAATTGGGGAGACTAGCTAGGGTGGCAATGAAGTCCACCGAAACTAGGGTGAGGATTTCCCTTGAAATCCTCGATTTGAACTCACTTGAGCTCCACTATAGCAACAATAAAAGTGATAAGATAGGATGGTCCCAAATGAGTTGCTTCTCCCTTTTATAATTTCTCATTGAGCAGTTTCTAGAATTTCTTTTTAACTTGTTATTGAGTTGACCTATTTTCCACCTTTTTACTAGAATATAAAATGCCAGAATTACCCTTCTGCCACATTTTTTCCAAAAATAACCAAAAATGCCAAAAATGTGTAGAATTTGCTTGCTGTTCAAAATGATATGGATATTACACCTTAGGGTTTCTATTCTAGCTAGGGTTTTCAATAATTCAACCACAGAACACATTCATATAACAGTGGACATTCGTCTATGTAATGCACAATTATAAAGATCTTCAACAATAATACAATTACCAATAAACTAGGTCATCCAATAAATAGTAGATTCAACCAATGATATTGGTCTATATTGTTAATAGTAATATGATTCTATAGTAGACCCACAGAAGTTAAAGTTGAGTTCCCACAAATAGTAAATCGTTTCTCCTCACAAATCCACCAATATACTTTCAGTGCAATGCCAAAATTCAGTAATCCAATCCTCTAACTGTAACTGGTTACTAGACTAATGTCCAACTACACGCTAACTGTTTTCTTACCCTTGCTCTAAATTTCTGCCTGGGGATACCCTCGCGCTGACCGAATTTCGTGTCTGTCAATACTTGTGGTATGATGAACGTTCACCTTTTATTGTTGTGAGTACCATGTTAGGGCACCGTAGGGTATGCCTTTTGCTCAACCATAAATAACACTTATAATTAGACGTAGTCTCGACTCTCATAGGATGTTGTCTCAATTTCCGTTACAGGTTGTGGCTATTGCCAATCACAGTAATTATAGTTATAAACTCTTTCATCATTACAACTGAGACAAGGGTTCACCGAAAAAAAGCCCTACAACCCAATCTCGTTTCACACCTCTGGAGGATTGTTGGAAACAATGCAATGCCTCATGGACACCCTTGGCATGGGTGTTACTACCTCCACTTGCGCAACAACAATCGTTGCCCATGTAATTGTCACTCGTGGAATTCAAGTTACTCAATCATAGTGTTAACCATAGCAAGACTAGGCGTGGCTTCACTTTGGTTGTACAGACCCTGAAGGGTCTCAGCTGCTCAACCCCTAAATCGACCTTGGAACCGAGAACTGCCATGGATGTGCCCTGTTATTTTCCCACTGCCCTCTTCGATCCAATACAAGGAGAAGTTGGAAGGATTCCCTTAGGAAGAAACTTTCGCTAGCCTTGAACAAGGTTGGATGACCTAGAGAATACCCACAAAAATTTTGATCTTGCTAGCCAGACAGATTCGCGTGATTCCAAGAGAATATGTTGTGCCAAAACAAAAAAAATAGGTGTTTAGGTAGGGTGGGATCACCTCCACCAAAACTAATCAAAAAGAAGTCTTAAAACCCTCAGAGCCTTAGCTCAAGAAAAACAGAGATATCCAATCCAAATCGATGATGACAAAATGATTCCAACCCTTCTTTATTTATATATTTCCCCACAGGGTTCTCTCTAATGTGAGGAGTTGCAAGTGCAACCCCACTTTGAGCCTTCTACCCCAACTACCCCAAAATTTACCCAGTGTTGCCCCAAAAAATTGGATAATTGGGTTTCCGCCTTTATCAAAGACTATAGCCTACGGGGTTGGATAGGCTATTCTATCCTCCCATGGGAAATTAATCGACATGGGACATTATAGAGCCTACAATGATATACTGTGATAATCAAAGTTGTATCACACTCTCTGAGAATCTAGTGTTTCATGAAAAGTCCAAACCAGCGTTGCACAAAGCGGTGACCTTTTTTGGAAGCGAGGACGCGGAAGCATCATTTCCCAAAAATCTAGGAAGTGAACCATCTCAGAAGTGTCTACGATATATATATATATATATATATATATATATATATATATATATTCAAAAAACATCCCAAATGAAGACATGAAAACATGCATATTTTTACATAAATCAAGATAGATATGGCATCCATGATTCCATTGTACATCAATGATTAATTATTCGAGCATCAACCATCTAGATTCTAGCAATTACAGACATACATCAAATTTTTAAGCATATCATAAAACATAAAACATTTAGAAGATAAAATCATCAAACATTCAAGTAACTTATCTAGCAAGTGAGCAACTGTCAACATGAGTCATGTCCAAAACTCAAATAATAATGGTTTACAAAATAGGCCACTTGGCCACCACCAAGACTCAAGTACACACTGAACTAGGAAGAGTAAGACAAAAAAGTTCAAATTCACAATAGGAGTCTACAAGTCTAATCTATGACAAAAGTAGTAAACTGTTAATATATCTACTAATCTCTCCTCCTTCCACCATGAACAGGATGTGAGCCTCCACGTGGTGGCAATGAAGAAGATGGTGGCTCTGGAAGTTGTGGCAGTGATTGTGGAACTGATGAAGATGAAGCCCCTGTTGTTGGTGTTGAAGCATGGAATCTAGAAACCAAGGGACCGGATGGGGGTGGCATCTCAACTCGATCATTAGCATCTTGTATAAGAGCATCCTCTAATTGCTCTAATCGCAACACTCCATCCTCCAAATTGGGCTCCTCTGGATTTTTGTCCCAAACCTTAAGGTCTTTATTAGTCTTTGCATCATCACAGTAATGGGACAACAATCGCAAGTTGTAGTGAACATAAACCAAGCACTCTGCCCAGTCTAAACTTAACCTGTTCCTTTTAACATTATGGATGAAAGAATAAGAGCTCCAACACCTTTTTGCAAAAGAAGTGTTTACCACCTGTGATAGCATCCGCAATGCCAAAGTCTGTAGAAGTGGATTAGCACCTCGATGCATGTTCCACCACTCAAGAGAAGAAAAATTCTCTCGATCTCTAATTGCATGCATGCTTCTAAATGGATTAATGCTAAGCATATAGTTGCTCAATTGTTTCCGTACCATGGTAGCCTCCTCCTCATCAAGGACTAATTTATCCAATGCTCTCATATAACTAGATAGAACCTTTGGATCTAGGTGTGATTTTCTCCTGCCCCCCCCCCCTCCCGGGGTGTTGGTGTTGAAAGCCATGATGGATGATAGTATTTAGGTGTCAGAACATATGCTAAGGCATGCAATGGAACGTTTAGCATATCCCATCATTTTTCCACCTTTGCACGAATATAATTGTACAAGGTGATATCTCTAGGCTCAACAATGTCTTTAATCTACCCCAACATGCTATCCATTTGCTCATACACCTCCCCAATTATTGGTCGATCTGAATCTGCAAACTTGATCATGTAATAAATTGGTTTGGTGAATTGCAAAACATATTTAACTTGTGACCAAAAGAACATGTCAATAATAGTGTCCTTGGCTACATTAGCACCATCTCTATCAGTGTTAATTTCCTCCCATGATTCAGAGGTCACCATATTAGTTAAAGCTTGTCTCACCTTCACTAGTCGTCTAAAGGTGAGGTAATAACTTGCAAATCTTGTTTTTGCAAGTTTAAACAACTGCAACTTGGAGTAAGTGCCATAAAAGTAGTTTACCCTCGTATGCCCTGTGATAAATTTAATGAGTTGCTTCCCTCTCTTGTAAAGCTCATTAATCCATCCACATTCTTTATGCTTCACAATATCATGCATCAAAAGGTTCAATGCGTGCACCAAGCACCCAAACCAAAAGATATGTGGATGAGTGTTGAAATTTCTAAGTATTACCCGCTAGAAAATTTATCTGTATTCTCTGGTTTATTTCTCCTACTTGTTAATTATGAACAAGTTATTTAAACATATAAATATCGAAATAAACATAATACAGTCTCAACCATCTACAGATCAACATCTGAAAGAAATAGCAAACACACAAATGACACCATTATTTTTGGACAACTTGTCCCCGGAAAAACCCAACTTGGGAAAACCAATGCAACAATTCTGAGAGTTATTTTATTACGCAGTCTATCTGAATACAACTGGGTGCCAAACCGGCTCACCCGACAGAGAAAATAATACGGCAGTAATTCCTCTCTATTTGAAAGCAAATATTCAGAAAATCTGCCCCATGAAACCCTCTCCAGCACAACTGAAGCATAGCGTCAACCCTCCTGGCCTCTGCGTCAGCCTGAAAACCCCCTATGTCAACTCTCTGAGGCTATGCGCAGCCTCTCTGGCTCTCTGCGTCACTCCAGCAACCTCTGCGTGGATGACACAGGCCCTCCTGGCTTCTACATTGTCTTTGCTAGCCTTTGCATGGCTTCCTCTAGCTTCTGCTTCTGCGTCTGCCTCTCTGCTTCTCTGCCTCTGCGTCGGTCTTCCGGCACTATCTCTGCCTCTCTGTCTCGTACACACTGCCCCTTGCTGCAAACTGATCACTGATTCGATTTTCTCTTAGTAAACCCCGCTCTAGAAAATCGAATGATTGATCACTCTGGTGTGTTCTCCAACTGACCCTCAAGCCTCCTCTTATAATTTTCATGTTGGTCCTTCAATGGCCGAGATTACATCTCTAATCAACAGCTAAGATTAGATTTGGCTTGATCTATGTCATTTAAAACCTTCTAACCCAGTTTTATATTAATACCCATTAATATTTTATTTTTCATAAGTTTATACTTAGGAATTCCATTAAAAATATTAATTATTTTAATATCTCCTTAACTGGGTAGAATATGCCCAAACCATTTCTGGGTCTTGGAGATCTCATGTGCTTTAGCCTCTCCACCAATTTTCATGGCTAGAGCACATCCAATGCTACCCCAAATCAACACTCCCTCTTAGCGAGGATTGTGCTCTAGTAATACTCCATACTGAGCATCACTTTGATTATACAGCACCCGTACCTGTGCTGATGCTAGGCCTCCCCGCCCAACATCCTCTGCACTGCTACATCCTGTACTGCTGCCCATGGCTCTGCCACTGCCACTGTTGCATCCGTGTTGCTGCTGGTCCTTTCTCCCAACACTGCATCTGCACTACAACCCCATCTCATCATGCTGCATCGTGCTACTACTAACTGCTACTGCACTGCAACTTAGTTATTGAGAAGTAAGTAACTGATCCACCCAACTACTGACATCCTTGTCAGGCTAGAAACACTCCTGATGCTGAAGCTCTCTCTGTCACTATCTCATGCTCCCTCTGCTGCCTCTCGCATCGCTGCAAACCTCTTTGTGCCATCCTGCGCTGCTGCAACCTCCTTTGTGCCTTTCGCACTAGTGGAACCCCCTTTGCGCTGCATGGGTCTTTTGCACTTCTAGCACTTTCTGTCGCTTCATCTGCATTCGTTTCTACCGACATCCGTCATCCTGCTACTCTCACTTCAAAGCTCCCGTGGCCAGGTATGATCCAAGAGTTTGGGTACCTCAAGGATCCTGCCCCTCATCGCCTGTAGTCTTCCTGACTACAGCTCGATGTCTCCCCACCTCTTTTCTAGAGGTACATGAGCACTCATGGCACAATCATCATCCTCCTCTACCTCCTTTTCTGCCTTTGTTGGCACTGCCTTGGAGTCAGATGCCTCTCCCTCATTCTTCTTCCTCGGACACTAGTTCGCATAATGCCCCAATTCCCCACAATTGAAGCACTTAATCTTGGAGAGGTCCTTTTTCTTCCTCGTCTCCTGCTTCCCCGCAGATGCTAGAGCTGCATCCTCTTCCTCTTCCTTCTTGATCCAGACTCTTTTGCAGCTACTTCCCGTCTCCAACAGTCGTCTGATCTCTTCTTGGCGAAGAGCTGCCCACAATTCTTCCCAATCTGGAAGGTTCACCCTGCCCAGAATGCTCTGGACAAATGTCTCCCACTCCTCGAAGACTGTGTTTAGGGTGGCCCTCACCATCAACTCCTGATCCGGCGTGGCCCCTATGGAAGTCAGTTGGTCCCGAATCTCCTTTAATCTGCCAAGGAAGTGATCTATCTACTCCCCCTTCTGCATCTGGTATGACCGCAGTTGATTCTCAAGTAAAATCTTCCTCTGCACAGAAGTACACTAGTACAATATCTTCAAGGTATCCCACATTTCCTTTGTCGTCTCCTTCTCGGAAATATGTTGGACCACATGATCCTTGACCCCATCAAGGATGATGCATTTCGCCTTGGCCATTGCCTCCTCGTACTTTTCATTGTCAGCTGGGTCAACTGGGATAGCCATTGTTCTCAAGGCGAAGGCATTGATGCAATGTCTATCTAGAATGGATAGGATCCTAGCCTTCCAAACCACAAAGTTGGATGCCCCATCCAACCTATCCTGATCCCTTAGTCCATTCATGGCCATCTCTTTGCTCTTCCTTTCGACTCCTCCGAATCTCTACTTTCCTCTAGACGTTCTCTCTTCGACTCCCTCTAAGTCTCTACTTCCCGTCTAGAAGTTCTATGCTAGACTCCCTCTGAGTCTCGATTTCCCTCCTGGAAATTCGCCTGCCAACCGTTGAGTCGCACCTCTCTGATCTCCTATGCACCTGCAACACTGATCTGGATTCCTTGGCTAGAAATCTGCCTAGGTAGCGACTCCCTCTATCTTGGTTTTGCTCATTTAGGTATTGTTTTGTCTCGGCAGCAACAGCACCCCACCAACTTCACTCCCCGCAATCTGCCCACAGCTTCCTATGCCCCAGCAACTGAAGGACAGAACCTCTAGGCTCTGCGTAATCTCGGCACTAGCTGAAATGCTCCCCTAGCCAACTGTGTCAACCCTCCTGGTCTTTGAGTGGCTCTTCATGAGCCTTTTCTACCCTCCTCAGCCTCTGCGCTGGCCTCTCTCTGGCCCAAACTGATGACGCAATCCCTCTGCGTCAACCCTTCTTCTGTCGCTTTTTGCAAGGAACAACCTTTGTCTCTTGGGACAGTTGTTTCCGCTGCAAATGCTATGCTTCAGCTGGTGCCTTCAGCTCTCCTGTGATCTGCAACCACGCTCTGATACCATCTTGAAATTTCTAAGTATTACCCATTAGAAATTTTATCTGTATTCTTTGGTTTATTTCTCCTACTTGTTGATTACGAACAAGTTATTTAAACATAAATATCGAAATAAACACAATACAGTCTCAACCATCTACAGATCAACAGCTGAAAGAAATAGCAAACACACAAGTGACACCGTTATTTTTCGACAACTTGTCCCAGAAAAAACCCAACTTGGGAAAACCGATGCAGCAATTTTGAGGGTTATTTTATTATGCAGTCTATCAGAGTACAACTGGGTGCCAAACTGGCTCACCCGACAGAGAAAATAATCCGATAGTAATACCTCTTTATTCGAAAGCAGATATTCAAAAAATCTGCCCCACAAAACCCTCTCCAGCACAACTGAAGCACTGCGTCAGCCCTCCTGGCCTCTGCGTCAGCTCTCTAAGGCTCTGCACAGCCTCTCTGGCTCTCTGCGTCACTCTAGCAGCCTCTGCATGGATGACGCAGGCCCTCCTGGCTTCTGCGTTGTCTTTGCTAGCCTCTGTGTGGCTTCCTCTGGCTTTTGCGTCTGCCTCTGCACTGGTCTTCCGACACTATCTCTGCCTCTCTGTCTCGTACTCACTGCCCCTCAGTGCAAACTGATCATTGATTCGATTTCTCTTAGCAAACACCGCTCTAGAAAATTGAATGACTGATCACTCTGGTGTGTTCTCCAACTGACCCTCAAGCCTCCTCTTATACTTTTCCTGCTGGTCCTTCAACGGCCGAGATTACATCTCTAATCAATGGCTAAGATTAGATTTGGCTTGATCCATGTCATTTGGAACCTTCTAACCCAATTTTATATTATACCCATTAACATTTTATTTTTCCTAAGTTTAGACTTAGGAACTCCATTAAAAATATTAATTATTTTAATATCTTCTTAACTGGATAGAATCTACCCAAACCATTTCTGGGTCTTGGAGATCTCATGTCCTTTAGCCTCTCCACCAATTTTCATGGCTAGAGCACATCTGATGCTACCCCAAATCAACAATGAGTACACTCAATAATTTGTCCTCTTGCCTTACAATTTGATGCATTATCAATGATCATTTGAACCACATTATTAGGACCAACATCTTTGATTGATTGAATAGGAGATCTACAATGCTTTGGGAAGTTGCACTGACAGAGAAGCCATTACATGTAATAAATATTGCACCACTAGCAGAAACACCAAGAACATTTATCAAATGTTGGTTTCTAATATTTGTCCACCCATCTGATACAATGGATTTCCCACAATCCACCCACTCATTTGTAAAATGTGTCAAAGCTCTTTGAACCTTTGCTTTTTCTCTTTCTAATAACATTGTTCTAGCTTTCTCATAGTTGGGGCTCTTGTATCCTTTTGGGGCTTCATTGATGGCCTTAACCATATCATGCCAATAGGGAGAGCGAAGCACATTGAATGGTACATGGCAAGCACAAAGAAATCGAACTATCTTTCCATTCACATTATCCCTCCCAGCAACATTTAGGAAATCCCCTATTATTCTTCTACTTCCAGAGGTTGCAGAAGTACCATGAGGAGATGAGCTACCAAATCTAGAGGTTGCATTTGATTCAGACTAAGTTTTCTGTTTCTTGTTTTTTTGTTGTGCAACCTCCTTTATTTGGATGTATTTTCTTCTTTGGTCAATTGAAACGTTTGGGCAAATTTGTATCCCCACATCACCCTTTTTGTCATCTCTGTCCAACACCCCACAAAGATGCCTCCTCACACGGATATATGAACCACTATATGGTTTTCCTCCATGACAACCACGAGGGCACAAAAACTTGTAGCTTCCACCACCTTTTCCCCCTTCAAGTTTGGTCACATAGTTCCACAAGGGTATCAATGCAGCTTTCCCCTCTAGTGTTTCAATGTTCTCTTCAAATTCATCCCCTTCCTCTTCAAACCCTTCCTCCTCATCATACATTGGGTCACTCATATGGGGACCACTATCCTCTTGTTCTTTTTCCCTTCTATTCCTACTCCCCCTTGCCATCGTGAAAACCAAAAGTGGAATGATACATAGAAGCCAAAAGAACACCATCTTGGAATATGAATATAGGTGGTAGACAACCTGCAATTAAATGAGAAAGAAGAAAGAATGGGAAAGAGTAGGAGAGGTAGAAGAAAAAATACAAACAATAATGATAGAAAAATGAGGGAGTTTGGGATTTGCACTTACCTCTTTAGCTCTTGTAGATGGAAGCCCTTCTTCACTCCTCCAAGCTCCTCCCCCTCCACTGCTCCTAGCTCCTCCTTCACTCCACCAAGCTCTCCTCAAGCCTCTCTTCTCTAAGCTCTCTTCTCTTCTCTTCTCCAGGCTCTCCAAAAATACAAGAGTGAGGAAATAACAGGGAGAAATGAGTTTTATTCCCTAACCCAAGCTAAACCCACCCCCAACCACAATTAAGCAAAGAAAAAGAATCAATTTAGTGGTTCCGCCCTACGAAACCAGTCGACAGCCCTCAAAACCATGCGGGATCCGCCCGAAGTCGACCCCAATCCGTGGCGGATCCACGAGGTGATCCAGGCCCGGAGCCGCGACTCGAACGTTCGAAACCGCAGATCAGACTAGACAGTTCCCACAAACCAGGAATCATTTTTTTCGACTCGATCTGCGATTCCGAGGCCGGATCACCCACGGATCCGTACAAACTGCGAACCCAGCTTTTGATCCGAGGGATGGGGCATTTCCTACAACACTATTGAGATCAAGTATCACTTCATCGGAGACATGATCCAAAAGTGGGCAATACAGCTTCAATATATCTCCACAAATGAGCAAGTTGCAAACATTCTGACCAAACGCTTAATTGAAGGGACGCTTGTGTTTTACAGAGACAAGCTTGAAGTGGCGTTGATAACCTTCCTCACTAAAAAGGAGAGTTGATGTTTTTAGTTTGGACAGGTACTTCCACACAAGTCTAAGTGTCAAATGAGTGGAAGTCATCCAAAGTCATCACCTTAGCAAATTCACTTTAAATTAGAGGAATTATTAAAATGAATGTTCTTCATAAAAGCGAGTTTAATCTAATAAAATGTAAAAGGTTTTTACATTAGTGAATTAGATGAATCTTGACCATTGATCGAGACTTAATCTCAACCATCAATCTCACTAGGCGGTTAGAATTATGGAGACTTAGTCATCAATGGTTAAATTATTCAGTCAATAACTCAAGATTATAAAGGCAAGGCTAGGTAAAGGAGAAAGATACATAAGAACTGAGTGAGAGATTGAGGCACAAAGAACAATGACTCAAGCCTAGAGAAGGCAAAAGCAGTGAGTAGTAGCAGTAGATATCAGCCAAGGGGAGGTTGTATGCTTCAGAGGGAGAGAGGATGGTTATACTTGTCATGTTGATTTGCAGAGGGCACAAAGCAGGGCATACAATGGCCATACAACAAGTTGAGTGCACAAAGTGGAGGTCAAGGGCAGCCTTATGACTCGCAGAGCAGCCAACAATAGGTCGAGGGTTGATTCAAGGGTTTCTAGAGGGGCCATACAAGTGCCCAATTAATTCCAGAAATTCTATTGTAGCTTATATTATTTCTAAGATGGTCATTTTCTAGTAAGGGAGCCCTTGTAAGCTTTGATATTATTTTAATGAGAAGCTAATTTGACGGGGAAAAAGATTTTGGTCTGTTGTGGAAATTAGTTTCATTTGCTTCTACTATAATTTTTATTTTGCCATTTAAAAATCCCAGTGTGTGCATTTATTCTATGAGTTGTATTAAAATTAATTTTCAGCAAAGAAACAATTTGTCAAGCCCTAAGGTTAAGGAATTTAACATTAGTGAGGTTGGAGCAATTACAAAGGTAAAATATGAATTATGTTATGCTTTTAACATGACAAATTTAGGGCTCCTACATTATTGCTTATGTGTAGAAGTTCAGCAAAATAATGAAAGTGTTTTTTCTTCACAAACAAACTACAAATATAAGATGGCTAATTGTAAAAATTCATCTAAACCTATGGAAAAAGGGCTAAAGCCTAAAACTTTCAGCAAATGAATCAATTTATAGTCAACTAGTAGGAAGTTTGAACCATCTTACCACTAGGCTAGATCTTAGTTTTCGTTAAAATTGGCAACTAGGGCCAAACTCCACATGGGTCATCTTATTTATGACAGCTTATATTTTTCTTAGATTCCTCTCTTCGAGAGGTGTAGGATTGATCTAAAGACTATCCGATTCTGACATGTACAAATGAAGTTATGAATTTATTTTGATTATGGTCAAATTGTCAAGGTCGGCCAGCAAACTTATGTAGGCTCAAAAGCCCAACAGTCACGTCTATTCATCCTCAACGTTGCATATAAATAGAAGGTGACTTAGCCTCATTTGGACACACTCATCTTCATTACTCTCTCTCTCTCCTCATTAATTGGGTACAGATTTTTGGGCCCCTCTCTCTCCACACGTCCGAAATTTAAAGAGACCGAACTTTCAGGAGGCCGAAATTTCAAGAGACCGAACTTTCAGGAGACAAAATTTCTGGACAGTTTGACCAACATGCATTGACCTCCTTTGACTGCATTTTTGTGAGGGCTATCTCTGTTTGGGCAAGCCGCATTTTTGGGCACAGAAATCGGGGCTAAACGTTGACTGTTGACCAACATTGACTGCAGCTAGGTCTGACTGCAGGTGGGTTGTTTGACCAGACTTTGACTAGGTTGAATTTGACTGTTTTGAGGGTTGTTTTATCTTGCTGTTTGGAGGCTGAAATTGACCGATTTGCTGAGGTCAAATCTGCCCTATTGACCAGCATTGACTTTTGTGGTTAGGGCTCTTTTGCTGCTATTATAAATTATCAGATTTGCAAATTGTACTATCTCCCTCTGCTGAACTATTGAAGACTAAAAGAAGATTTGATCAAGGGTTTCCCCACATTGGAGTTTGTCCCTCGCTGGTGCCACATCTTGTGTCCTCTTGTCTTGGCTTGTCTTCTACTGTTTATGTTTATGTTCTATCTGCATTTTACTATCATATTGATGTGATTGTTAATATGAATATTGATACTGGGATAATAAAGAAATTGAAGTAAAATTGCTCTAAAGCATAGAACATACCATTGTTGCTTAAAATTCACAGTTTTCCAGTCAACTACATATCCAAGTTCAACACAAACACTAAAGTAAAACATTGAACAACAGTAAAGACGATTTGAGATATGTTAAACGTACAATAGATTTTGTATTATTATATGATGAAAGTGATGCACTTCAATTGACTGCTTATACAGATTCTGATTGGGAAATGTTAAAATTGGCAACTAGGCCAAACTCCATGTGGGTCATCTTATTTATGGTAGCTAAAATTTTTCTTGGATCCCTCTCATCGAGAGGTGTAGGATTGATCTAAAGATCATCCGATTTCGATAAGTATTCATGGAGATATGAATTTATTTGTGTTATGGAACAATTCATCAAGGTCGGCCAACAACCAAAATAACCCCCTCATGTGCTCAACATTTTAGTATAAAAGGAGGTGACTTGATAGTCATTTCTACACACACTTCACTCTTGATTTCTCTCCACTTGTTCTGGTTTTTAGTGGCAAGAGAAATCTAGATGATGAAGCCCTAGATGTAGGAGGATGCCCTAGCCGCAGTCCTAAGGAGGATGCCCTAGCCACAGTCCTAAGGAGGACGATTTAGCCACAATTCAAGGGAGGAGACCCCTACTTCTATATGTTGCCCAACCTGCCCTCTACGCTACCTAAAGTAGAGATATAGCGGGCCTATTCATGCTGCCCAAATATACAGGTGCCCTAGCCACAGTTAGGAAGACAGGCCAACGAGTTTGAAGGGATGTTTTCAGGTAACAGAGTGTTGGAAGGAGGGCCGAAGTACCATGCTGGAGGGCCAAAATAGTAAGGGACCGATCTGGGCTAGTAGACGCAGGGATTCCTCCAGAAAGAGGTCGAGTAAGGGACTGTTCTGCTGTGATTAGGATGCAAGCCTGTAGGTGTTGTTCTAAGGGTCAAACATAGAGTTGTAGGTGCCTCCTCAAGCAGCGAGGTCACATAACTTGAAGAGGAAAGGAGGCCGCATAATTTAAGGTGTGTTTGGGCATGACTATTGGGTTGCTGTACGTTACAGTGGGAGCCCTAACCAGGGACCAAAACACTGCCCATAAACAAGAGTGCACAAGTATGGTAACTTGTGCTCTGACTTGTTTGATTGGAAAGGTCTCTTCATTGATGAGGAGATTCTATACACTGCCACATAGGTGCAGCAATGACTAACAGTGGGACAGCAGTGCTAGTAGTGTGACAACATGGTGTAGCAATGCCACATGACAGCAACAATGGCATGGTACAGCGAGACAACATGACAAGCATGATGTTGCAAGCACATTGGGACAGCATGACAAGCATGGTGCTACAAGCACATTGGGAGTCGGGACAGCATGACAAGCATGATGCTACAAGCACATTGAGACAGCATGGCAAGCATGGTGCAACAAGCACATGGGACAGCAGTGGCAAGCATGGTGCTGCAAGCACATGGGAAATGCAGTATGGCAACATGGTTCAACATGCCACATGGGGCAGCAGTGTGGCAACATGGTGCAGCAATGGCACATGGGACACCAACGGTACATGATGCAGTACAGTGATGGGTACAGTCATGATTAGTGAAACATGATGAGATGCAACATAGTGATGATGGATGCAGCATAGTGATGATAGGTGCAGCACAGTGAGGTGCAGCATGATGATGAGGAGCAACACAATGATACGTGCAACATGGTGATGGAGTCACCTGGGAGAATCAGATGAAGCAGCATGTCTTCAACTGAGTTCAGCTACCTCATGTATCATCTACTTAGAGATGATCTATGTTCTTATTTAGATAAGTCAAAGTGTTGACTTTTGTTGTATATGTATTATCTCTCTCTCTCTCTCTCTCTCTGATAAACTATTGAAGAACATATAAGAAGAATTGATCAAGGGTTTCCCCACATTCGGGTTTGTCTCTGGCTAGTGCCACATCTTGTGTCCTCTTGTCTTGGCTTGTCTTTTGCGATATATGTTTATGTTCTATCTGCAATTTACTTTAATGCT
>APFE030140923.1:57488-83777 GCA_000404065.3 Pinus taeda | reverse complement strand
AGAGAATAATCTTGTGATTCAATTTTACAGTAATGAATGAAACAAATGTATCTTCTTCTTTTCTGATAAACCAAGATGGTTATGTTTGCTCTGTTTCTTTTCGGGGGAGAGAACCCGTACAATGCTGTCCCTCCTGTTTTTAAATAAAATGTTTTCAACTGTTCTTGGTAAAACTACTTTAACAGAAAGTAACTATTTTGCCAGTTATGAAACTAATTCTAACTGTTACAACTGTAAAGAACTAATTTAGTTAATTGCCCTATAATTAGTTTCCTAAACAACTGTGACAGAAAAATAAAAAAAAACTAAAGTAAAAGTAAAATCAAATGACCGACAAGCCCAACACTTGTCTAGTTAAAATGAATGACCATTTGTTCCTGAATTCTTCATGAGACTGTCAGCCTTTTAAGTCTCCTCGGAGCTGGATGCTCCTGCATCAGGCTCCCGGGGTGACGAAAAAAATCATGGCTCCGTTCCATGAGGTCTTTAACAGAGTAGCCTGCTTTCTGGATTTGTGTCTCCGTCAACCATGAACTGTCCTCTATTGGACGGTTCCTCCATTTGACCAAATATCTCAAATATTCTTTCCTCCGTGTACGCTTTGCTACCTGTGTGTCCAAGATTCCCTCAATTTCGACGGGTGGTGCCTTCGGCATCTGTCTCGTCTATAAGTCTCCTTCCAATTGGGTGTCCCGTGGTGGCTCTGCCGCCGCATCATCTGCTGAACCTGCAACATAGGGGAACAGATCTGCCACATTAAATATAGGGGAAATACCAATCCCTGGTGGCAACTGTATCTCGTATGCGTTTGCAGAAAATTTGCAAATGATCTTGCAGGGCCCGATTTTCCTGAACTTTAGTTTGCTGTACTCTCGCTTAGGAAATCGTTCCTTGCGTAAGTACGCGAGAACTTCATCTCCGACATTATACTGCACTTCCCTGCGCTTGGTGTCAGCTCGCTGTTTATATTTCTGGCTGCTATCCTGCAATTTAAGCTTTACCTGTTCATGTAACTTGCTCATAGCTTGGGCGAAATCTTCTCCATCAGCACTCCGCTTCTCCAGTTTACCCAAATCTCGTAATTCGTGCACTCCTCGCGGGTGCATGCCATATAATATTTGGAAAGGACTGTAGCCTGTGCTACGGTTGGGAGAATCATTATATGCAAATTCTGCCTGTGCTAACACACGATCCCATGTACGAGAATTTTCGCCTGTTAAACTTCTGAGCAAATTCCCCAAGCTCCTGTTCACTACCTTCGTCTGTCCGTCTGTCTGTGGATGGTAGGCGGAGCTGAACTGCAACTGAGTGTCTAGCTTCTTCCATAAGGTTCTCCAGAAGTGACCAGTAAATTTGACATCTCTGTCAGAAATAATGCTTCGTGGTAGTCCATGTAACCGTACAATTTCTGTGAAGAAAAGGTGCGCTATGTAGGTAGCGTCACTGGTTTTTCTGCACGGTACAAAGTGTGCCATCTTTGAAAATCGGTCGACTACAACCATCACCGAATCAAAGCCACGCTGTGTTTTTGGTAATCCTAGCACAAAGTCCATACTGACCGAATCCCACGGTCGACTAGGGACGGGTAATGGCATATAAAGGCCAGTGTTTTGACTGTGTCCTTTTGCCAATTGACAAGTTCTGCACCTAGCCACATATCTCTGTACATCCCTCTGCATCTTAGGCCAAAAATAGAAGTGATGTACCTGTGCGATAGTTTTGTCAATTCCAAAGTGTCCTGCCAAACCTCCGCTGTGTTTCTCCTGTATGATATTGTCCCGCATGGAACAATTTGGGATGCATAACTGTCCCCCCTTGAACAGTAAACCCTCCTGAAGGTTATAGTCCAGCCACTTGCTGTCATTTCGCAATAGCGGGTTTTGACAAGCCTCATAGGCTTCCATAAACTCGCTGTCCGTCGGATACAGCTCTTTCAGGTGCTCAAATCCTAAGATTTGCATGGTGCTCTCTTGTAACAGTAATGTTCTCCTACTGAGTGCATCTGCTACTTTATTCGATTGCCCACTAATATGTTTCAATACAAAAGTGAAACTTTGCAGATACTCAACCCAGGCTGCATGTTTATGGTTTAGTTTATGCTGTTGCATGATATACTGTAACGCAGAATTATCAGAAAATAAGACAAATTCGTTACCTAGTAAATAATGCCGCCAATGCTTTAAAGCCTGCACAATGGCGTAGAATTCCTTGTCATAGGTCGAGTACTTCTGTCTGCTCTCGTTTAGCTTCTCGCTGAAGTAAGCAACTGGTCTGTCCTCCTGGCTGAGAACTGCTCCAATGGCTGTACCACTGGCGTCACAACGAACTTGAAAAAGTTTGTTGAAATCTGGCAGTCTCAATATGCGTCTTTCAGTAATCTTTTTCTTTAAGATCTGAAAGCTTTTGTCTGCTGCTGCTGTCCAGTGAAAAGGTTGATTCACTTTTTTAATCGTGTCTAACATGGGGGCGCAAATCTCGCTGAAATTCCTAATGAACTTTCTGTAGAAACTGGCAAGTCCATGGAAACTTCGCACGTCAAACAAACTCTTCGGAGAGGGCCAGCTAACTATAGCTGCCACTTTCTCTGGGTCCATCTTTAATTCATTCTCCGCAATAACAAAACCCAGATATATCAATTCCTTCTGAAAAAAGGTACATTTCTTCAAGTTGATTAACAGCTTGTTTTGCTGTAATTTCTTTAACACGCTCTGTAAATGTCTGTAATGCTCCTCCTTCGTTCTACTGAATATCAAAATATCATCCAAGTAAACTATAACAAACTTACCGTTGAATTCTTTCAGCACCTCATTCATCAACCGCATGAATGTGCTGGGAGCGTTACTCAAACCAAATGGCATCACCAGCCATTCATACAAGCCTTCATTCGTTTTGAATGCAGTTTTCCATTCATCTCCCTCACGAATCCTGATTTGGTGATACCCGCTTTTCAGATCAATCTTTGAAAAGTAGGTCGCTCCACTTAGGCAATCCATCATATCATCCATCCTTGGCAAGGGAAACCTGTATCTAACGGTAATCTTGTTAATGGCCCTGGAATCCGTACACATCCTCCATTCTCCACCTTTCTTGGGGGCCAAAACAGTGGGTACTGCGCAAGGACTCATGCTCTCCCGAATCAAGCCTTTGTCCAACAACTCTTGGACCTGTTTTCTAATCTCTTCATGGTCCTTGGGACTCATGCGGTAGGCTGCTTTGTTTGGGAGACTCGCTCCTGGTATAAAGTCAATGCAATGACTAATACCCCGTCTAGGTGGCAACTCATCTGGAAGGTCATCCACCACAATATCCCCAAAATCCTGTAGCAACCTCTGAACATCCTCTGGTAAATCTGATACCTGCGTGTGGAGCACCACTGTCTTTGGTCTCCTTATGACAGCAAAGCTTACCTCGCTGTCCTCAATCTGTTTTATGAATTCTTTTCCTCCTAACAGCAGTGCCTTCACTCCACTGGCTTCTGCTGTGTTTTCCTCCTTGATGGGTACAAGCGTATGCTTGATCCCATTTTTCACAAATTTGTAACAGTTCGTTTTCCCATCGTGGACTGCACCTCTGTCAAACTGCCAAGGTCGTCCTAGCAACAAATGGCAGACATCCATTGGCATTACATCACAAAGGATTTTGTCCTTATATTTCCCAATCTGAAACTCTACTTCACACTGTTCATCAACCAATAGTTGATGTCCCTTCTGCAACCATGATACCTTGTAGGGGGTGGGATGTTTCAGTCTCTTTAATCCCAATTTTTCCACCATCTCTACAGCTACTAGGTTATCGGTACTTCCGCTGTCAACAATCACCTTGCAGCATTTGCCTTGGGATTTGCAGACAGTGCGAAACAATGCTTTCCGCTGATCTGGCTCCGCAGCCTCCTTGGCTGGCTTTAACAGTACTTTGTTCATCACCAAGGCCTCACCTATCTCAGGTGTGTTCTCTGCTTCCTGAGGTGTCTCTTCTGCATCCTCTGGTTGCGTAACATAGGTTCCTCTTCCACCTGCTGGTTCGCCCTCTGGACAGTCATAAGACTTATGTCCCAACTTATGACAACGGTAACACTGGACAGTTCCTCTGCCCCGACCAAAACCTCGTCCTCTCTGAGTTGGTCGTCCTTCCCGGTTACTGCTGTCTCTCTCTACTGTACCAGTAGACTTAGAGCTGCTACCTTCCTCGTTCGAGGCTGTGCCTCTACCTCTGCCATATATTTTGCCTTTGCCTCTGCCAGAACCTCCTCCTCTCCGGGAGTTCTGTTTCCTATTTATCTTCTCTTCAGCCTTCAATGCAAACTGATAGGCTTCTTCTAATGTCTGCGGTGAAAGGATACCAATTTCGTCTAAAATCTCCCCTCTCAAGCCATTTACATACCTGGCCGTCTTCTCTGAGGTATCATCTACATATCCTGCTCGCAGATTTAACTTGTAAAACTCTTCTGTAAACTCTCTCACAGTCATCCCCCTCTGTTTCAGGTTCTGTACCTGCCTGTATAACATTATATGATAGTCCTTTGGTAAGAACTTCTCCTTCAGTTTTGCTTCCATCCTAGCCCATTTTTTAATTGGCTGTTTGCCTAACCTCCTTCTTTCGGCCTGAACGCTGTCCCACCATAAGGACGCATGTCCTTTCAACTTGGTGGCGGCAAATCTCACCTGTTTATCTTCGCTGGTCTCCTCAAACTCAAAGAATTTATTCACTTCACTTAACCAGTCTAACAACACTTCCGCTGATAAACTACCGTCATATGTAGGTAACTCATGCTTCGGTTTATGGCTGGATAGTAAAACTGATTTTAACAATCTCAATTCTGGTGTCATCCCCTCAAACTCATCCTGCTCTTGCTCAACTGCCTCTTCATCACTGTTATCCGCTGGGTTTCGTCTTCCTCCAGCTTCTATCACTGCCAATCTCTCTCGTAAAACTCTGACCTCTTCTCGCAGTCCGTCATCTACTGGTCTATGTACTAATCGTCCTCTGCCTCTTCCTCTTCCTCTTACCTCACCTTCACCTTCTGCCTGTTCCATTGTTTCTAATTCAAAAGAAACCTGCTCTGATACCACTTATGACGGCTCCCGCCGTTTGATTACACCTGTTCAACTTTTATTAAGGGTCCGGATGGCTTTAATGCAGAATTACTCCACGGTACGTCGTCTCGTGGTTTGGGTTTAGGGTTTTAACCCGCTCTTCCGGTTACCGAGGCACACCTGCCGGTTCCTATCCCTTTTGTTAACGTTGCCGGGTTTCACTTACCATTTCCTCACTTCGTTTTGTTGGGAGACGCTCTGTCTGTGCCGCGGGAAGAACTCGGGTTTTTGCTCCAGGGTTTCAATGACGCCTTCGCCGTGGCTTGCCGTTGTTCTTAAGACTGTGGGTAACACTTTCGAGTCCCTGTTCTGTTGTATTACTGTTTATTTGGTATTTTCTCTGGTACTGTTAGTCAATAGCATATCGTTTTGGATTCCATACCCTCACTGCTTGCAATTCTCAGTTTAATTGGTCTGGTTTATTCCTAATTTGCAGGGTTACTCCGACTTCCACGCTTCTCTGGATCTCCTGGTAAGCTTACTTTCCCTGATAAATGTTTTGGGCTTTTATGGTTTCATTCCTAACGTTTTTCTGCCACTGTCAGCAGGTCATGATGGTCTTTTTCTGGTTGTATCGAGTCTCTTCTGCATATACAGGTAACTGTCGTTAACTATTGCCGGATCTTTACCTCATTTTTTTGGATTAGGTTTGTCATGCCGGTTTCTAACATCGTTGTTTGGTGTTTTTCTTTCTTTCGCAGATACCCACTTGTCCCCTTCGATGTCCAATGCTGTCCTTCGAACTCGCTGGTGGATTCGTGACTTCAGTCACCGGGTAGTTCTACTCCACTTGTAGACAATATATTTGTTTGTCGATGTTGAATGTTCTGTGGTTCTTTGTCTTCAGTTTAAATTCGGCCCTGTGGGTTAATGTCCCTTCAGATTATTGTTTGCTCGCTTTCGAGTTCTGTAATTGTATAACCCTTTTCGGGTTCTGGTTATTCGCTATCCTCCTTTTGGAATAACTCTGGTTGGGTAGTCCGTTTACGGCATCTGGGTGTTTGGTCGAGTCGTTGAGGGTCTCCTCGACGGTGTTGAGCCCTCCTCTTGTTATCTTGTATTTGGGCACCACAAGCCCTCGGCGTCTTATTTCAACTGCTATGATTTAAGTTATTTTTGGTTACGTCGTCACTGTGTGTGTCGTTGATTCAACAATGAATCCCCGCCTGTACTTTATATATATGTATGGCTTAATATACTCAAAGATTTCTTTTCTACAGGGGTTATTTGACTCTCGCTCTTTTATGTTATTGTCAATGAAACATGGAAATTCACAACTCCGTTCTCGAATATTTGATACTATTACATATATCAGTTAAAAGAAAGAATTTATAATGTGCCCTGTTCGAATTCTGTAGCTTTCGTTTCATGCATTCGATATCATGAGGGTTTGTCAAATTTTACAGTACCTGTAGATTCTCCGTTGCCGAATGAAAGTTTTCTTTTATCTGTGGGCCGTTTCCGGGACTCTTCACTGTTCTTTCGTTCACAGTTAATGATTCAGGTCGACTTCGGTCGTCCGCCTGTACTTGATTCGCTTTCTCTATTTGCTCCTTCTATTATGTAGTTGCTACTCACACACTTCACACACGATGATAATTTCTAAATAACAAAATAATTCTGAGTTCGTGATTCTGATGGCAGAGAATAATCTTGTGATTCAATTTTACAGTAATGAATGAAACAAATGTATCTTCTTCTTTTCTGATAAACCAAGATGGTTATGTTTGCTCTGTTTCTTTTCGGGGGAGAGAACCCGTACAATGCTGTCCCTCCTGTTTTTAAATAAAATGTTTTCAACTGTTCTTGGTAAAACTACTTTAACAGAAAGTAACTATTTTGCCAGTTATGAAACTAATTCTAACTGACAACTGTAAAGAACTAATTTAGTTAATTGCCCTATAATTAGTTTCCTAAACAACTGTGACAGAAAAATAAAAAAAAACTAAAGTAAAAGTAAAATCAAATGACCGACAAGCCCAACACTTGTCTAGTTAAAATGAATGACCATTTGTTCCTGAATTCTTCATGAGACTGTCAGCCTTTTAAGTCTCCTCGGAGCTGGATGCTCCTGCATCAGAGAGACTCACGATTCTCTCAAATCAAATCGCCATGAATTTGTTTCAAAATCGTCTGGCAATTTCATGAAAGCCTAATGTAGAATTTTGTTTTCTGATATGATCAAATATTCAGTGCTTTGTTAGCCTGACTATTGGTTACTTGCTAGATGGAAAGGCTCTCCACGTGATCGAGTGGTCTGCGGCAGTCCAAGGGTGCAATCAATGGTATTTGTGAGTGATTAAAGGGTCCTTATCGAATCGAGACAGTGGGGTTTAACAACATTAGACGAAGTCCATGCTAGCAAGCAAAAAATTTACCGCATCATCTATCACTATGATTTGGTTATATCACGACGAGGAAGGAGTATGCACTCTCTGTAACTTGATCATGTTTGACAAGGCACAGTTGAACAATGATGTTTACGATATGTGATCCCTATCTACCTTTACCCCTTTTTCGAAGGCCATTTATAGAACTTTATACATTCCATCTCCACTATTTTTAAGAATGGATGCTCAGCAATAGTCATGGTTAACACGAAAGTTACAGAACATGAAAAATAATCATCTTGAATGTCAACCAGGTTAATCGGTAGGATTTAGAGGTCAAAATTTAGATGGTTAAAAGCATTCGAATTCGGATTCGAATGCGATACGATAAAAGTTGAATTAAATTTTCTGAATTTAAAAATAATTTAACATTATATATCTTAAAAGTATATATCTTAAAAGACTTCTCTTTTTACGAGACTAATACTTCTCATTTATTTTTTCTGAGTTTATTTTGAATTAAAATACACACTTATCATTTTTTTTCAAAAATTTTGGTCTTTTTAAAATTTACTTTTTTCAGAATTTCTATTTCTTTCAAAACTTACATCTAAAACACTTTTGTAATTATTTTCTTTTCCTGAATTTATTTTAAATTAAAATTCACACTTATTATTTCTTTTCAAAATTTCTATTCTTTTAAAAACTTACATGCTTCAAAATTTATATTCCTTTCAGAATTTACATCTAAAATTTCGGGAGTGCCCGACTAAATCGATAATTATGTTAATTTCTCGGGCGTTCTAATTTATGGAAATCAGAGGAGACAGCTAGGGTTTCGAAAATATTTGTTCATTTGCCTGAATCTTGTTTAGAGATTCCTATTGTTATTCTTGATATTGGTTGGATTTAGGTGCTAAACATGTAAGGCTTCCTTTATTTCTTTTAGGAACAAAATCATTACTTTCTTTTGCAATTTCTTCGATTGAAGATTTTAAGGTGGATGAGATCTCTTAATTTTCTTCAATCTGGGTTTTGATTCCCGTTTTCATGTAAGACCATATAAATATTTACTAAATCTTGATACTGCAATCTTTTGTTGTTTATCTTGGCGTTTATACACACTCCCATTCTAGCTATCTTACTGCTATTCTAGTTATTTATTGGAATTTAGATAATTACAACAATAATAGTATTTGTTGCAAGTTACATTCTTTTATTGTATTGTACCTTAAGGTAAAATAAAGTATTATTTTCCTGTTTCTTATCTATGTACTTTCACATAAATGTGAAAATAGTTTTGTATAGAAATTATTGCTGCTCTAATCTAATAACCATTAGAAATTAAACTTACTAATAATACTCATTCCATTTCATAGATTAGAATTTATTAATCTATGTTAGCTAAAAACATTAAACACTATGAACACTTATATGATGCTACTTTATAACTGAATCCTCAACTTATGTGTTTACCTCCTTACCATGAGATCTACCACATCCACCTCCCTATCATGAGATCTACCACATCCGTAGAACTCCCCTCGTGCTATCCAGGTTTCAAGGAAATTCTTTTTCTTTCAAAGACTAACAGTGTATCCAACCATCTGAACTTAACCAGACTTGGCTAGCACAACTTCCTGACCTCTCAGCACAGTTTTCTTCCTTTTCCTTTTCGATCTCAGATCCCTATCCTCTTGATCATTTCTTCTTTTTAATACTTTCCAAGATTTATTTTTTCTCTTCTTGGAATATGTAACTGCTTCTTTTAACTAATTAATTAAAAAAACATTATTTTCACTAATAACAACTGCAAAAACACCTTCTCATAATTTCATTTCAAAATAGTTTATGTCTTAAAAAAATAATAGTTTGTTTGGTTACAGTAAAATAAATATTATTTACATTAATGGAGATATTACAACTTTTGAACTATCACTCTAAATATCCCTTTTAACCCTAAAATTTTAATTTCATATCAATTCTTTATTAATGGCGTTTTGACATTCACCCTCACATAAAATTTTCTTAATCAACATTCTGACTTGTCAATTACTAACTCCTTTTATAAGTATTTCGCTCGACTTGATCAATTACATGGCTTTTTATTAATCTGCAAAAATACTCCCAAGTGCTGTCCTCTTCAATTACCCAAACTTGCTTTTATGTTATTACATTTAATCTCAATTTTGAGCTAGACCTTGACTATCCATCAAATTACAATACATTAATATAAGTAGATTTTACAATAATATGTTGAATTAACTTTACATTATGTAAATTCCATGGATGGATATCAAAATGAATATGTGACTGGGCTGTGGTATATGAAAGTGGAAAAAAAGACAATTTATGTGGGTTATATTCAAATGATGTGTATATAAACTTTGTAGTGAATGCTACTACATTCTCACCTTTTGATATGTGGGCTTCTTACTTTTGATGAGGTGGTTTCCACTCCCTTTTTTCCTTGTAATCTTAGCCAGGAAAGTCAACGAACTAACAACCACATGTGCGACAACTTAGGAAGTTCGAGGCACTTTTTCCAGGTTTGCACAGGCCCAACAATACGTCTTTGAAAGGTGTAACCCAGGAAATAATATATTAGTGCAACAGTATAGATTGATCCACCTTAAAAGGATTACTCTGCTACCAGGAGATTAAATCTGAAACAAAATATCAGTCCACAAGTAATTATCCGTCCTTATGATGCAATAATTTAGCCTGATAAATTCACTGTTGGAGGAGAAAATGGCTCGGTTTCTCTCCCTGTTTAACTCAGCCCCTTTTAGCCCTTCCGAAACAAATTGAAGACATCATCCCTTTTTACAACTGATATGTTGCATGCCTTTTTACATGTATTTAATTGTGTATGAAGATTCAATGTTTCTTGGTGACTCTCAAATCTCAAAAATCAATATTATCATCGATTCTGGATGAAATTTTCACCACTTACATATAATTGATGATTAATTTAATTAATTATTTTGGGAACCATTGTAATATTTGCTTACCTCCACCCATAGAGATTGATTGGTTATCTAGATCCATGGAGAAAGGACACTGGAAACCCTCAGTATTTGGAAGAGAGGTACGACCTTCAAATTTGGCTATGGATTCAACCTCAATCCTGCAATGAACTCGATTAAACCATTTATATTCTCCCTTGGCACCAAGTTAAAAAACTCAGCCTTATTAACCTCTGCAACTTAACCCTTTGTGGCTCCACTCAAATTGATCTATAGTTCTATCGAGGGGACACTGTAGAGATTCTGTAGTTCTATCAAGGGGACACTTTAGATCTCTAAGCAAGTTAAATCTGGCAATGAAAGGCAAGGTCTCCTCTTTAGATTTTTAATGATTTAACCTCTTCTGAATATGGGAGACAATATATCGTAGGAGAAATATATTAGGCCCTCCGATCTTGTAATGGGATAGATATAATCTGATATGATGTTTGTGCTCAGGAATTAGCCTTTGAACCTTTAGTATTTGATGCCACTATACTCGTAATCGATTCCTCTCTATCTCAATTAGCGCAACCTTCTACGCAATAGCTCCAGGATTGAGAGACATAATGATCTATGTAGCTTCCACGCTGATCACAAAATTATCCCTTGCAGTCTCAAAGGAAAAACTGCCCAACGCCAATGGAACAAATTGAATGCATCGAGGTATCTACTGAAGAAGCACAGTCACATGGAGAAAATGCTTCACAAAGTTATCATTTGATTCCCCTATTCTGAGTCTACGAAAAAGAATCCAAGTTATGACTTGTGGGGCAGGCAAACAACGAAAAAACGTAAAAAGTAAATAAACCAGCCTCGGTGATAATGATGAGCTATTAATTTTGGGTCATCCACTAACTCTACAGTTCCAACAGTACATGAAATGGTAGCAACATAAGCCAACCTGAACGTTTTAGAGTGGGGATTCAAAACAAAATGAAATCGACACTTGCTCCATCCAACAATTCTCCCATGCATATTTTTGGCTCCATTGAAAAGTGAGTTCTTATTAGGTGAGAAGCTTCATTTCATCGCGTACTGTGTCTTCAATTTCCTTCTGCTGCATTGCTTCCATCAGGAAAGTTAACCACGACAACCGAGAATGCATTTTCTAACTTTCTAAGAGCTTCCATGCAAGCACTAACATCACGTGTCTACTGCAATACACGAAGAAAATTGGGGCGATGTCCAGCAGCAATAATGTGATTGCCAGCTACTTGGGAAGATCCATCTAAATGTGCATAAAATTGTCCATCGAGACAAAACTATTTTTATATGTAACCAATAATAATAAACGTATTACAATCCTTGCGAGCTTTACCTTAGAGAACCTTGATCTCGCTAGATCATGGCCTTAGACGCTTTCTTAGCTAGCGCAAGACTACTAATTTTCTCTATTTGAATGCAGCTTCACTCAAGAACTCGTACAATTCGCTTCACAACGAGGTTCTGACAAACTTGCAATTATTCTCCATCATTTCACAAAAGAGCTCCTATCGTCACACATATTTGGGCTCTGATACCAAAAATTTAATGCAGCCAACTAACCACAAGGTCTGCAAATTCCACAATTAACACACACAACATAATTCTGAAATTCGACACACACAGTAATACTGAATTGATCCACAATAGGAATGCACGTGAAAACTCAGAATATTTAATTTATAAATAAAATATTTATAAAGGAATTCTTGCCTATAGTTGGCCATTCATATTTTCTCTCTCTCACACTTACTTGCATGTCTCATGCGTTACTTAGATTTATACAAACGGAATAGAAAACTCAAAGTAAGTTCTAAGAATTAAACTAACTCCTCAATATTTCTTTATGATGTATAAAATTCTCTTATATAAATTTTTATCCCTAAATAAAAGTGAATTAATTCATAATTCCCTAGAACCTTCTAAAATATTCTCGAACTTTCTCCTATTTACACTAATCTTCACTCTCTTACAGTTATAAAAAAAATATATTAAATAATTAAATCTTAACCTAAAGAACTAACTCCTCAATAAACATGATACCCTCGGTTAGATGCATCAAGTGCCCATAAGGTACGCTGATTAGTTGATGATGAGGGGCAGTGGTCATATACCGGGTATAAGCTAGTTCAGTGAAAACATGAATGAATGGGGATAATTGGAACGGTAGCTACTTGAGCGAAAACATTGATGAATGGGGGTAATCGGAGTATGAAAATTCGTTGGTCAAAACGGGTCATTACAGTATGGGAAGAAGAACCTGTCCTTAAGAGAGACTTATTGTCCTCTCTCTATTCTCATCCGTAGGGAAAAGATTTTGGAACAACATGAGATCTTATGCAAAGACTTTCATAATTGAGTCAGAGATTTTGTTCGTCGTAGGCTGCAAATCCTGCGTTGCAAGATGCACTCAATAATGAAATCTCAAATGGAAAATTTATAATGGAGTTAACTAACGATTCAACTATGTCACCTCATTTATTTTTTAATGTTTTTCCACCCTGTGCTATGAAAAATGGTTTTCATAAAGGGCAATGGTTTGAAGAAACGGCCAAGATTTAGCTTTTGATCTATATATGGATGCCTTTCAATCGAGGTTCGCATGGTTAAATCTACGTGTTTGATACTCTAGGTATTAGTGTAACTTTAAAAGTTATATGATCACATGAAGTGAAATAAAAGTTCAAAAAAAAGCCTTTCCATGATTTAGTTACTTATTTAAAGATAATGTGCGTTAAAAGCATTTCTGTTAACATAATGTTAAACTATTTCTTAATTTGCAATCAACTTGATGAACTTCAGAAATGGCAAGATTTTATTTATATTATATATAATATATATCTCCGATAGTAGAGAAAGTGCAAGCAAGATTAGCTAGTGATTATATAACTACAAAAAGCTATTAATATTATTTCTAGATTGATATTATATTATTTAATAAACTAATTGTTTCCTATAGTCTGATACTAATTTATATAAATTCATAAATAATAGAATAATAAAAACATTAGTGCCAAAATTATTAATAAATGGAAATAATTGAGAATAAAGTTTTTAAGAGGATTTTAAAATTACAATTATTTGGTTATTAAGATTTAATTTTTTTTTTTTATTTTATATAAATTGGTATTGGACGTTGCTTTTACATACATAATAAATGTTTAAGATTATACAATAGATTGGTTGATTTCACAACAATTTTCGAAAGAAATTCAAGTTAAAATTTTATTTATTTATAATAATAATTATTATAATTTATATTAAATATAAAAATAGAAGCATCGTGAGTACAATGTTTTCGACTTTAATTTTTCCTATTTTCAAATTTTTAAATTTATGGGATAATTATGTTAGGAAATGTTTCACTAAATTTGATAATTTTGTACAAAAAAGGTAAGAATAGGAATATATTATGTAGAAGATTTTTCTAAGAAAAATGTTAAGTTTTTTTTTTTTTATATAATTATAAGATAGTAATGATAAATGTAAATATATTATAAATATGAAAGACTGTATTAATAATACATGTTTCAACTAATCTTTGATGTTGATATTTAGTCATGATCTCATACAAAGTTGGATTGTTATTTCTCTTCATAAATAGATGATATATACAAGAAGTTATATAAACTAGAATTTTGCCACCACAAGATGTAAACGTGTACTCTGAAGGGGCAATGAAAAACACGATATTCAAATTGTTTCCGAGATGATGTTCTCACAAACACTAAGGGGCAATGAAAAACACTAAATTCAAAATGTTTTTTTACAACTTCAAAGATGATGTTCTCACAAAACACTAGAGATATTGAACATCATCAACTACACTACACTGGAGTTTCCCATCAAAGTTGTAGGTTTTACACCAAATTACACCAAAAGTTATGAATAATTGGGAATTGATATCTAGCTCATTTTCATATAATATGTGATGATGTCTAAAATTTGTAAGGTTATGACACAAATTTAGATTTGGAAAAATATCATATTGTTCATGAATTAATATTATTTTATTCAGCTTATATAATATTATCTATTACCTTATTTTTGTAAATCTATCAAATATTTACTATTGTAACTTGAAAAATATCATAATGTTCATGAATTATATTTTCTCATTTAGCTTATATAATGTTATCTATTACCCTATTTAAAAAAATCTATCAAATATTTACTATTGGAACTTGAAATACGATTTTTGAAGATTAATTTGTCAGTTCGGCATAATGTAAGTGATTTCTCTTAATCTTCTAGCTTTGAATGACATTTTGTTTACTAATTTTTATCTTCAATTATATTTTACATCTCATAATTATTCTCGAATTTATACATTACCACATTTCCTTTACAACATTTAGTGCAATTACCAGTATATACATTGTTGAAAAAAAATAGTTTACTCAATATAAACATTGAAATATGTTATTTAGAGTTCACATTATTTATATCAAAATAATTTTGTATATTTTTAAATAAACCCCAATGTAAAATAGAAAACATATCTCAATAAAATACTCTTTATATATAAATAACACAAACACACACTTTAATCCATTCTCTCTTTCAATATACGCTGACATAACATGTATCAATCAAATACTCTATGTATATATATAAACAACACAAACACACACTTTCATCCATTCTCCGTTTAAATATAAGTTCATCCATTCTCCCTTTAAATATAAGTTCACATAATACCATTTTACATAACATAGTTATTAAAATATTTTTTAATAATCAATATTAAAATATTTTCTAATGGTCAATAATAAAATAATTTCTTACTAAATAGAGTTGATTTTGAAATATAAATTAATATGGATATTCAAATATTTTGCTTTACATTAATTTTTTTTTATTTTTATATATAAATTGATGTTAACATGGAGATTGGAATATTTTATTTATGAATAAAACTATTTTTTTTGTTGGTTATTAATATTTCCATATAAATACACCATATATCTATGTATAAATGAAGTTGACATTGAAATGTTAATTAATATGGAACTTCAAATATTTTGTTTTATATTCAATTTCTTTATCTTTATATATAAATTTATGTTAATATAGAGATTGAAATATTTTATTATGTATAAAACTATTTTTCCTTTTTTGGGTTATTAATTTTTTTTTAAATACATCATTTCCACTCTTTGTTGAGAATGGAAGGAATTTTACATCACTTTTGTAGTGGGTTTTAATGACAATAGTATTTTAGATATCACATGTTGATGTAGCCTAAGTTGCACATACCCACAATATGCAAATAAAATTGCATGTCACACTATGTTCCAGGAATTTTAATATTCCATACTTAGGAAAACCTTCCAAAACCCAAGGCTTAACTCTCTTTAATTAAATGCTTAAATATATATTAATCAGATTACACCCATGGATCTCCTTACCGTCTGATACACAACAAACATGACCAATCACCGTCAACCGCTTGTAGCATAGCTGGCGTATTCATTTTAACGTTTGACTTTATGTGCTCCAAAACTCCACCGTCGATCTGTCTCACTTGATCCAACGGCTATCACATCACCCGCTTGCCAATTAGCTTGGTCGATCTCCATTGTTGATAAATCTTGCTCGATCTAATGGCTCTCATACAATCTCGCATGAAGATGTGCACGACCGATATCAGGTCAAGAGCGCGTGAGAAAAGTAGTTTTCTAGTGCTACGTGTTAGCCGCAAAGGGTGATCACGTGAAATTTTAGAATACCACTTACAATATTTAGGGCGTGCGGATACTACTTATCACCTACGAAGACTGCTCCACCATTCTACACGTTTTCCACCGTTCTGTCGACCAGTGCCTTGATGTGATCCATCAATCTATTAACTTAATCTCCTACAATAAGATATTCACTACTCATATTCCATTAATAATGTTCATTAATCCGACTGAGCTTTGATTTGGTTATTCAATCAGACTCCAACATTGTCTCATCATCGCAATACCCATCTGAGCATTTTCCTCTCTGTCAAATTCTTTCTGAATTCCTTGCACACTTATGTTATGCAAAACTACTCAAATCCACACACAATTTATAATTAAATTAGTAAATACACACTACACAAACTTAGAAATTGCACTTTTGTATTAATAAATAGATATTTACACAATGAATTCCTTCTTGGTCTGATCTTCTATATCAGTGGCCTTTCCTTTCCTACTCATAGGCTTACAGTCAAACCCTATCTAATCTCTAAACTCTAATTCTCACTCTAACTAACTAGCTCTCTCTATGCCTCTTAGGCTTACATTTATACAAAAGCTTCTGTTAACTAATTCTAGTTCAAATCCTTAATCTACTGAACTATATCACGAATATCCTCTAATTCCACTTTTGACTCCACCAATCCCTAAAAATGGTCTCTAGTTCCACAAACCGCGAAACAAATTTCTAATCCAACATTTACAATTGATTTCCAAATCTCTCAATCCTCACTAGTCACTCATCATCTCTCACATTCTCCTACATTTGAGAGCATTTACAAATATCCTCACAATATCTAATTAATTCCTATTTCAGTCACTCAAAATATTAATAATCACATTAATTTGATACATAGGAATCCAAATTTCTTGAAAACACAAGACCCCCTAAGTTAACTAGAATATAATGAAATTGTTGAGCTCGATGTGCCTGCATCAGACACCCATGTGCTTATGAGCTTTGCCCTCCTGGATCCCATACTTTGTTCTATAATTTGTCTTTGGTTGTTGCTGTTGTTTGTTGTTGTTCTCTAGGTCTCCACACTTTATGTTGCTTTTCCCCACTACTTATGCTTTTGGAGTCTCTTGATGTCTTTCTCTTGCTGTTGCTTGGCCTTCTTACTGTTGCTTTCTTCTAAGGCACCTTCATCATCAATCTTAGTATTCTTTCAATCTCTATGTCCAATTTATCTTTTGACTGATAATTACTTTTCCATTTGTTGCTGCACTATGTCAACTCATCTTCAAACTATTGTTTATTGTCTTCTCTTTAAAGTTGTTGCATTCTTACTACGGCCCTTTCATCCTTACTCTCTTGTGACTTTCCAAACAACATATGTTCAATATCTGTAAATTTACTTTCAAAAAATTAATTATCCTACAATTCGCTTTGTACTAGATTCCTCTCAAATACATCACTATGTTGTTCATCAATTTCAGCACATTTTCCTTCCTCTTCTTTGACAACCCTCAATAATTTTCCTTCTCTTCCTGGACTTATTCTGATAGTAAATTTAACTTTTCCAAGCATGGTATCTTCATGATTTTATTTTTCCTCATCAGCATGTCCGACCTGGTAACTTCCAGTCTTCTTCAGTTTTAAAACTGACTCTTTAACTTGAAACATGTCTATCTCATTTTCATCAAATCCTCTAACCATAAAACAATTATCAAAATTAAAAATACAAGGCCTCATTAGCTTTTCCCTTTCTGGAAACATCTAAGTATGTTGCTTTGGACTTTCCTTCAATTCCTTTGTGAACACATCAGCATGTTGATTTAAACTCTCGTTCATATCATTTGTTTCAATGATATCTCTCTGTTATGGTTCACAATAATGAACTCGTCCTTCTGTAATGTCAGTTTGTTGAACTTTTATTACCATTCTCTTTTCCTTATGATTGTCATTCATGACAATTTCTTTGCCTTCCTTTTTCAACAATTTATCCTGAGTATACATCCTCTTCTTTTCCAACTTTCTTCTTTGAAAGTCTAATTTTCTATATAACTCAATAATTTCAATTGGAGTACAATTTGGGAATTTTACACAATTTTCCATACCTTCCTTTGTTATTGACAAATCATTAGATTTATTTTCTCCATTTGCTAAATCTTTTGCATGGTCTTCTTCTTTCTTCAATTATGCGATTGTCTTTTCCTTGTCTTGAGACAAATCTGCATCCCCTTCTTCTTCAATACACTTTATCTTGTTGTCTCTCTGTAAACCTTCTTCAAGAGAAATCCTTACCGCATCATCTGCATTTGTTCTTCATTAATAACATTAATCAAATTCATTAGATTATCTTTCTAAGACAATATTCCTTCATCCTTCATCAGAATAAGTTCTTGATCTTCCATCTCTATGACAACTTTAAATGACTATCTTCTCTCATTAAGTAACTCATCCATAGACTCTTTCTGCTGTAATCAATCAAATTATTCCCCTTCTGAGAAATTTTCTTTGTCACCTTTTACTTCAGGATCTTCATCCATTCTAAAGACATCTTCACAATTTTTTTCTCCTGCAATACCTGCGATTATTCACAAATTATCAGTTTTAAAAACATAAGACCTTCTGGTCTCACTTGATGCTTCAGTCATCATATCTCCTTTCTATCTTGAATTGTCACAATAATTCATAAGATCTTCCATAGATCTCAAGTCTTCATCTTCACCCAGAACTTCACCATGTTCTACTTCACAAATGGAAACTTCCATCTCCAACTCAGCGTCTCTGAGTTCTTCCACCAGCCACTTCACTTGCCTCTGCTATAGCCTTCACTGTAACTAAGGCCACTTCACTACCTTTTTCCTCAAGACCCAACCTTGTCTTTGGTTTTCCTCTAGTGGCATCCTTAATACATCGAGTTGTTCTTTTAACTCCATAATCTCCTTATCAAGCTTCTCTTGAGTCATTCTCTTGCAATTTTCCTTGGCATCCTCCTTCTTCACTTTTCTTCTGTTGTGGTCTTCCTCAGAACCTTTGTTATCTCTATTATAACTATCAGTAGTCATCTCCTTCTATATCTTCATGAGTTCCTCACTTACTTACTATGAGCTACATTAAAGCCTCTACAACAACAAGTCCTCCCTGCTACCACTTACCTCACCAAGCTCTCCTCTATCTCTACTCCTTCTAGGTGTCAACTCGTCTGCGCCTTTTAAGAACACAAGTGTCCTCTTATATTTAAATCACAATGAAATACTAGGTTCTAGCCACCTCTTCTTTCACTCATAAATTTTTACCAACTTTCTTCATCCCTTAGCAATTCTACCCACATCCTCTGTTGGGTTTCCTTTATGATCTTTCCGTGAGCTGCAACAAAACCTCTACAGTAACAAGTCCCCCCTTACTACATGATACCTTACTAGGCTTCTCTCCTCTGAGCTCAGTCTTTTCACATCTCTCTGGTTCTCTCCTCTAGAACCAATTGAGCACTTCGTGGTCTAGGTTGCTGCAATCTTCTCACCATCTTATGCCGCTACCTTCAAGACCTCTACATGATCATGTTCTACCATTCACCTGCACTTTGAATGGATTGTTCTATGTTTCCTTAGCATCTGCAAACTCTGCTACACTTTATCTATTATGTCTACTATTTGCCAGATTTAAAGTATGATCTCCTCTTGCCTGCATACGTACCTTCAAAACATAACTATGTTCTAAGTTTTCTCAAAGAATTCTTACACGCAAAATTTCCTTGTTCTGCTTTGATACCAAATGATGTAGCCTAAGCCACACATACCCATAATATGCAAATAAAATTTCATGTCACACTGTGTCCCAGGAATTTTAATATTCCATACATAGGGAAACCTTCCATAATCCAAGGTTCTCTTTAATTAAATTCTTAAGAAAACGCTATTTAATCATATATTAATCCAATTACACCCATGCATCTCCTTACTGTCCAATCCACAGTAAACCTGAACAATCATCGTCAACTGCATGTTGCATAGCTAACACATTCATTTCAATGTTTGACTTTATGCGCTCCAAATCTCCACCATTGGTCTGTCTCGCTTGATCCAATGGCTATCGTGTCACCCGCTCGCCAACTAGCTTGGCCGATCTCCACCATTGAACAATGCCACTCCATCCAACAGCTATCACACAATCTCACGTGAAATCGTGCACGACCGATATCAAGTCGAGAGCAAGTGAGAAAAGTAGTTTTCTCATGCTACGTGGCGGCTGTTGAGGGTAATCACGTGAAATTTTAGAATACCACTTACATATTTTAGGGCATGTGAGATACTGCTTACCACCTACAAAGACCGCTCCATCATTCTGCACATTTTCAACCCTTTTGTCGACACGTGCCTTGATGTGATCCATCCATCTATTAACTTCATCTCCTGTGATAAGATCTTCGCCACTCATCATCCATTAATCTTGTTCATTGATCTGACTGATCCAACAATTCTTGTGCACTATTGCTTCATTACATCTTCCTTTCACTAATTTTGATCTTCGGTTGCTCTTTTGCTTGACTCTTTCTTGAACTTTGTTCAACGTATTAGTTAAACACTACCACTCCTAAGGATTGATTTGGTTATTCAATTGGACTCTAACACTATCTCATCATTGCAATACTGCTCTGAGCATTTTCCTCTCTCTCAGATTCTTTTTGAATTCCTTGCACACTTATGTTATGCAGAATTACTCTAATCCAGACACAGTTTATAATTCAATTACTCAATACACACCACAAAAACTCAGAAATTACACTTTTGTATTAATAAATAAATATTTACACAAGGAATTCCTTCTTGATTTGATCTTCTATATCAGTGGCCTTTCCTTTCCTACCCGTAGGCTTACAGTCAAACCTTATCTAATCTCTCAAATCTAATTCTCACTATAACTAATTGACTCTCTCTATGTCTTTTAGGCTTATATTTATACAAAAGGTTCTGTTAACCAATTCTCGTTTAGATCCTTAATTTGCTGAACTAAATCCCAAATATCCTCTAACTCCACCTTTGATTCCACTAATCCCTAAGAATCCTCTCTACTTCTATAGACCATGAAACCAATTTCTAAACAAAGATTTACAATTGATTTCCAAATCTCTCAATCTTCACTAATCACTCATCATCACTCATGTTCTCTTACATTGGAGAGCATTAACAAATATCCTCACAATATCTAATTAATTTGTGTTCCAATCACTCAAAGCATTAATATTTACATTAATTTGATACGTATGAATCCAACTTCCTTGAAAACACAAGATCCCCTAAGTTAACTAGAATATAATGAAATTAGTGAGCTGGATGCTTCTACATCACCTGTAAAAATAATTACTCATCTCCTTTATAATAAAAAGTAGAAAGTATTTATGGATGAAATTAGAAGATTTTTACTATTAATTAATTTATCTCTTCTATATATAAAGTTGACATTAAATTATGTTATTTTTTGGTGGACATCAATATTTTATTTGTTGCTCAAATATATATATATATACAATATAATATATATATAATATATATTTATATCACTTAGGCATTATTATTTTTTATATAACATTAGAGGACGTTGTTCGTACTAGGTTCTTGAGCTCCTCCTTCCCATATTGGTTCTACAACATTTCTCAATGCAATAATTAATTTACATGTCACATGTAAATTCCATGATAGGTAGTGAAGGAATTACACATTTCTCTCTTGTTAAAAATAAAAAACACTTATATATAAAAATTAGAATCTTTTTATTATAAATTACTTTACCTCTTTCTATATGTAAAGTTCATGTAAAATTATGTTATTTGTGCTAAATATTGCAGTATTTTATTTACCAGTAACATTCAAATATATTTTTCTATTAATATTTATATTTCATTATGATTTTGTTTGTTCATACACATTTTTTTAATGTAGGTATGACTTTGGCGACCTAGGATCAAATTTCACGGGGGGTGGTTGTACCTTGTGCTAGGGGGAGGAAACATGCTAAAAAAACCAATCAGCCAGGTGTGGCCTGGCCCAAGCTAGGACACCAAGGTGGGTCCCGAGGAGGATGAGACATGTTAAAAATACCAAACAACCATATTTTTTTTTATTTCAACTTTTGAATTACATGGTATACATAATAATCTACCCCCTAAGTTAAGTATCTATGCTATTAATACCTAGTTTATTTCATATTAAAGTAGTCAACAGTAAACATTGTAATATAAAATATTGAATTTGTCTTTAGTGCAATTTTTTTGGACTTTCTGTTGTCGATGGGAGATTTTGGGATGAAACCTTCATTTGTGTTCGTTTATTGGAGTTGTCTTTAGTGCTATTTTTTGGACTTTCTGTTGCCAAATCCGAGGGAAAATTTTGAGATGAAATCTTGATTTTTGTTAGTTTATTGGAGTTGTCTTTACTCCTTTTTTTGGACTTTATGTTGCCTAATCCGAACTATTTGAGATGAAATTTTGATTTGTGTTAGTTAAAGGATTCCTTTTTTTTGACTTTATGTTGCCTAATCCGAACTATTCGAGATGAAATTTTGATTTGTGTTAGTTAAAGTGGTTTTTTGACCGTATATATGGATTCAACACGCTGGAAAACGAAATAAGATGGAAAAAATTATTTGAGGTGAAATCTTGATTTCTATTAGTTATACTCGTTTTTTAATGTATATATAGATTCAACACCTTGAAAAACCGAGTACACTTTGATTGTTCAAGGGTTACCATCAAACTTGTGATTTCAATGAATTCCTATCAGATTTTAGAGAAATTAAATCTAAAAAATCCAAATTTTTTTTTTCTAAAATATCGCACTAAAAACTAATGAAATATTAATTCATTTTAAATAGTTAACAATAAACATTTTAATATAAAATATTAAACATTTTCTATTTTCAAATTTCCATTACTCATCTTTTTTATATTTTGATAAATATAATCATAATCGCAAAAATTTAACACTACATAACCAAAATCTAACTTAACTATCTAATACTAAAATTCCACATACTTGCGGCCTGTCAACTTCAACCAAAATCTTATTAATCACATTTCAATATTATAATTTCACATGATTACTCCCGGTCAACTTCGTACAAGACCCCGTAGCAGTTCGCATGGTAAATATAAGGAGTTGTCTATAATGCGATTTTTTGGAGATTTTGGTGACAGAATCAGGTGGAAGAAATGAGGTTAAATTTTGATTTTTAGCAGTTAAAATGGTTTTTTAATTGCATATTTGGATTCAGCACCCTGACAAACCCGTGAGACCATTTGATTGTGCAGAAACTAGTTATCAAACTTGGGATTCCAATAAATTGCTGCCAAATTTTGACCAGATCCGTCAAAAAAAACTTTCAAAAATTCTCATTATAAACAACTTCGTACTCATTATAAACAACTTCGTAAATATAATAAAAAGACAAATTCCAAATCGCTTGTAGTCATAAACTTTGCCATCCAACTAAACGTTATTTAACATAATTATTTAAAGATGATGAATATAACTAATCATATAATACATTGAAAATATCCCTAAATGTCACAATTTAGACCAACCCCTATCAAATACTAACGACCACATTTTCTCCAGTAATTGTGTGGTACGGGAATACGATTTTGACTGCAAAGTGGTTTTAGGTAAACCGCTGATGTTGTTTCATCCTCGTCCATAAATTAAATGCGTTAAACGACAAATCATTGAACTGGTGATGAATCATCCACTGCCAGATACTTCTATATATAGTATTACTTTACCTTTGTGGTTGACGACGAGGCAATGCGAAGTTAGAATATCTAATAACGCAAATCTGAAATCCAGGCTTTTTGTTCTATGTGTTTATGTTTTAGTAGCATCATTTCTTTCCGAAGCATTTTGTGCAGATGGCCAGCGCCTCTCCAATATCTCGGAGGAAGAGAGGGCGAGATGATTATTGGAATGACGGTTCCGCTTTGCCAGACACGAAGAGAACCAATACCGGATTAACGGTGGCGCAAGACAGTTATTTTATCTTCTCGCTCAACGAGATCAACAATCTGGATGATAATGATTGTAATCCAGAAGAGACAGATGCTGCCAAAGAGCTCGGGATTAGCGAGACAAGGATTAAAGGGGTTAGACAGTCCCTGGAAGATGAAATTGGGTTGAACGTGCAAACAGAACATAAAATTCAGTTCTCTGATGAGAATTGCAGTTCCGTTCAGATGGGTTCTTTCAGGCAGGGCGAACTGGCTGAAGACGGATGAAATTCTGATGAGACCTCAGTGAATGATATAGGAGACTGGACGTACCACGACGATTTTCGCGCACAGGTCGGTTGTTTTGTAGAGAATATTTCTCCGGAGGATCTTGGGATCATCATCAACAACTACGTCGATGGAGATTCAATGGCCAATCTTATGTATTCGCATGCCATTCACGCTTACGCCGAAACTACGGAGGATTTCTACTGATCTCTTTGCGACCATGATATCTGGCAGCCGAACGAACATCCAGTCATTCGAAATGGTTTTGAATCATTACAGCAAGAAGAAATTGGATTGGTAGTCAGTAAAGCCGACTTTCCTGGTCTTTGAAACGATATTAGACCAGTCCAAGGTACCGACGATAAGAAACACTGTAATGGGTTGAGAAAAAAAGTGCGTAATTGATATTTGTTATAAAAATATGTCTACTAAGAGCAGTGTAATGACGCCATTGAAACATGGATAGTAAACTTGCCTATTTAGTTTTTTACGAAAAGTGGCCCGGCATATTATAAGATATTTTTTAGCAATATCATTGAGCGGAGAGGATTGAGATAGGTAAGTATGTTTATCTATGTTAAAAGAAAAAAAAATATTTTCAAAATGGAAAATCACTATTGTGTATTAACGGGTCACTTTGCGACCCGTTAATTTCTTCGGTGACTTCGTCTTCGGTTCTTTGGTGACTTCGTGACTGCAACTGCGGTTCTTCGGTGACTTCGTCTGTGGTGACTTCGTCTGGGTTTTTTATATTGTTTTATATTGGGTGGCTGCGGTTCTTCGGTGACTTCGTCTATGGTTATTCCTCTCTTCTGAACGCAGCTTTTTCTCATGAGAGATTTTTCTGAACGCAACTTCTGGCTGCGATAGGTTTCTTCTAGCTGTTTATCTCGCCGTGAACGCAGCTTCACATAGATCTAGATTTATTTTTAAATGCAGATCTAGATTTATTTCTGAACGCAGATCTAGATATATACATAGATCTAGATTTATTTCTGAACGAAGCTTCTGGTTGCGATAGGTTTCTTCGGACGATCTAGATCTAATCTTTTCCGACTAGATCTAGATCTAATCTTTTTTCTTTTTCCTCTACGGATGGGTTCTACAAGGAAGTAAAATATGGCTCCCAGCTTCGCGAAAGTAGCAGCTGGCTTAGTGCCGTCAGCTCCTGGAGGGCAAGCTCCTGCCCATATTGTCAGTGAAGCCCCAGCACCCACTGTCCAGGTGGTCCAAGCCTCACTCGATGAGGCTTTGAAGTTTTCTGAAAGTGCCCTAATTTGTCGGTTCAATGGTTTTTCGCCGCGACTAACAGCTCTCCACAATTGGATCTCCGAGGTATGGAAGCCTGTAATTTCTGATGACATTAATATCTACCCCCGTGCTAGGGGTTTCTTTATAGTAGATTTTGAAAATCCTGAAAGCAGACAATGTATTATGGATTCCGGCCCTTGGTTTTGGGAAAAATCAGGGTTATTCATGAAGCCATGGAACCCATCATTCGATCCCTCAACAGTAGTGATAACCTCAACACCAGTTTGGGTGAGATTGCCAAGCCTACCCTTGCATCTCTGGAATCTCTCCTCGCTAAAAGCCATTGGAAATGCAATTGGGAAATTTTACTGCAGGTGTCCAGAAACAGAGCAATATGCCAGAACCACCTATGCATGCATTTGTGTGGAAATGGACTTCAGTGCCGGATTCCCAGCGGAAATAAACCTAACAAGTAAAGATTATGTGTGGAACCAGAAACTCGATTATGAAAGTGTCCTCTTCTGATGTCGATCCTGTTTTGAGACAAGCCATCTAGCCAAAAGTTGCCCAAAAACCTCCCAGAAATATCCTGGTAAAAAAATCCACCACAGATCTACTTGGTGGGAAGGAGCACAAAAAGAACACTACACTGTCATCAAAGAAGAATACTCTAGAGAAAA